>JAQFZX010001949.1:0-23448 GCA_034682405.1 Hydroisotoma schaefferi | reverse complement strand
CAGTATCAGATCTAGACTTTTTCGTTGTTGGAAACTGCACGCTGGTTGTAGTCTCGGCTTCCAATTCTTTCCTTCCTGGGGTCGTAAAGTAAACACCCGATGTCGTAGTTTCATAGTCAGTCTCAGATTTGAATTGTCTTTCTGTTGTATACGGAGTTTTACTTGTTGTTACCGCTTCCGAATATGTCTTTACTTCAGCCGTTGCGTTAAGATCCAGAATTGTCAAACCAGTATCATACCTAGATTTGTCGGTTGTATGTTTCAGAATGTTTGGCGTTGTTTCGTCAGTAATTTCGTGAGTTATTGTTAGTATACCTGACGCTGAGTAATCCGTTGGCGTTGTTATATTAAGTCTTGTGTTTTTACTTGGTTGCTTGTTTTCTGTAGAAACGGGGTTAGAATTATTGAGTAAGTTTATGGTAGGATTAGGAGCTGTATTTTCAAGTCTAATTTCGGGAATAGCATCATTTAACACTATTTGCTCTCCTAAAGGAATGCAAACATCGTAAGGATTGCCTCTATAATTAGGGGGACAAAAGCAGACAGGCCTGTGGTTCGCTACCCTACATGAAGCTCTCATGCCGCAAGTATCCGGTAAAGTGCATGGATTTCTGCACTCATTCTGTATACAGGCCTCAGTTTGTGAACAATGATACATTCTCGAGCACTGTGTGGTTACTTGTGTGCTGACTGTGGTGGAAGTGTTTGGTCGTGTGGTTGTATCGTTCAACCTGACTGTATAAAAACGGATACATGTTTACAAAGGAACAAATGGGTTACGTTTTAAAAATATGATTTGACTTTAAATAATTGCTTATGCGGTGGCATCGAAGTAAGATCTAAAACTAAAGAAGCTTTCACTACTTTCTCTACTCTATGATGACATATTCAAATGTAACCTTTTACTGCCTAATCTACTTAAGTAGCTGACAGACAACGTATGCACACACAAAAGGGGACTCAGGACTCATTATCATAGACAATAAAGCATTTTGTCTATTTCATATTATAAATAATTGGCTACTAATGACATTCCAATGTGTTTTCTATAGCTACGGGTAAACATGCAGGCGTACTTGATTAAATTTGTGAGGACTATTTTCATAGATGTTACTTCTGTATGGACATTAACAAATTGTGTATTGCATAATTACTGTATAGATTGGCGAACTGTGTGCAGGGCTGTTCAATTTGACTCCGATGTATTTGTTTGCAATGGGTGCTCGGTTGTAATAATTGTTAGAATTTGTGAATTGGCTTGAGCTTTAGTTGCCGAGAAAATTAATTTGTGGGTAGTTTCTTTGGAATAGAATGTACTCAAACTTCAAGCCCGGTGTAAAAAAGTGGTGTAGTGGTTAGTATCCTCTTTTCTTGATGATTTGTAAGTCCACCTCCATCCATTTTGATGGAAAGAATTAGAAAGTAAGTAGTAGTGGATTATGCTAGTCGTAAGTTCAGCAAATTACAGGTATTATTTGACAAGGTGAAGATGAGTTCTGGGGGTGTGGGAAGTTAAATTGCACTAATACAGGGACTGAAAGTTAATCTACAGCAAAGCAACTTGTGCTGTTGTCCCATAGTTTCTTTTTACCTTTGCATCCTCCCTTGATGTCTTTGACATAACCGGGCGGACAAAATTTGCATCCCGGTATGTGGTTCACGACAAAGCATGGGATACCATCCGGACAATGGTTTAAACACGGGTCTTGACATTGATATGCGACACACGCCAGGTGCTCTGGACATCCAGCGTCTTTCAGGCAAATGGATATTGATGCGGTACAATCACCCCGTGTGCAATAGCATGCTGCTTCGTGGTTACTAACTCGGCATTCCTTTCCGTTAGGACACTGTCGTTGATTGCAAGGACTGATGCATTTGTTAGAAATGCAGGCCAGATTGTCGGCACAGTGATCATTGTTGGTACACTCCAGTTGGTCTGTCGAAGGGCAAGTCAACTCCATATTTTCGTTTATGGCCAGTTTTCTTTTACAGATGCAAGTTGCCTTATGATTGTAGACTTCGCATTTATGACCAGGGCTGCAGAGGGGCTGGGTTCCGACGTTCCAGTGGCAGGGACTTTCGCACAAGCCAAAGGCAACGTTACATGCAGTTGATAATGGACAATCTTCATTAGTGCTGCATTGTCGGTTAGGATGCATTGGTCGGGGGGTTATTTGACAGTTAATGTCCGGTCGACACTGCTCCGTAGGTTTTCCAATGTAGCATTGAGGACATGAGCAGAATGGTTTATGGAATGCAACACGACAAACTGCACTATCGCCACAAACTCCTCGGATTTTACAAGGATCTATGCATTGATTTTTTACGCAGGCCTGCTCATGAGGGCATTCCTGATCTGATGAGCATTGAACCTCTACATTTTTTAACAGAGGAGGAAATGGAATTAAATTTAAATAATTCGCATACACATGTAGACTACGGTGGGAGGATTCCTGTGTCGTCGTCTAACTTGTTTTTGTGTACCACTTGAAAATTCGCTGTACCATTCAATGATGAGTGTATGCAGTGCAGTGTAATTAAATTCAGACTGAATAAGATGTGTGAAACATGAAAATGATGACGATTAAAGATATCAAAGTGTGATAATATAATACATGAATGAAGAGATGAAGATAGGTGGAAATCATGTAAGCTATAAAATATGGTACTGGTATTCAATCGTATAAGAACGATGAATAAAAGTAAAACAATGTTGAGGCTAAAAAAATATTGGCACTTACGTTGGATGCACAGCACAGATGGATCACCCGCGGTCCCTTGAGGGCACTGACATACATAAATGTCATATTGATTCACACACTGAGCTCCCTTACCACATCCGATCAATCTGCAATCGTCTTGCCTTCGTGTACCTAGAACATTTATTCGACAGTTGAACTTTTTGTAGTATTGATGATGATATGATGATGAAAATTCGGGTTATCGCTGTATCATTCATTATAAGGTGAGTGAAAGGCTTACATTCAATAGTCGGATCGCCACCTGAGAAATCGCTTGGGCATACACACGTTCCTTTCCCTGTATTCAAATCGACTCGGCACACAGCGTTAGCTCCACATCTAATGTCTGCACAAGCATTCTGACCTTTGCAAACACATCCTCTGGTAGGATCGCCACTGCATCCGGTTTCACAAGTACATCTGTATCCCGTAGTGGTGTCAATACATCTAGCGTTCTCTCCACAAGGATTGCTCAAACACTCATTCTCATCTATTTAATACCATGAGCTGTCACACCTCTATTTTTGCCTCCATATATTGACTTATTTTAGTAATTAGTACCTTTAACGCATCGTTTTAAAGGGTCTCCAACGTGCCCGATAGGACAGGTACATTGAGCTCGACGATTAGTCACTCGACACTGTGCATTAGTTCCACAAGCTCCAGGTTGCAGGCATGGGTTTTTGCAGCTACCTTGCACACACATCTGTACAGCACTGCAGTCTGAATCCTTTCCGCATTCCAACCTCTTACATTCTTTGCTAGGTTCGCCTTGATAGCCGTTGGGACACAAACACACAGGGCGATGTTGAGAGACCTACACGAATAATAAGTTGTTTTACAGATCTTTTCCGAAATGTATGAAAATGTTGTTTTGAAAATACCTTGCAGAGTGCATTGATTCCACAAGGAGACTCTGGGAATCGGCATGGATCCTTGCAAGTACCATCAACACAAGCTGTATTAGACTGACAATCTGAGTTTTGCCTGCAACCAGATAGACATCTTCCTTGCTCACAAAGCTGACCCTGTAAAAATATGCAATGCTCTCATAAAGTTGCACATTAGTTAAACTAGGAAATGATGTGAAATCTTGACCTTTGTTCGTATATGACGTATGATTGAGTTTGATTGAGACAAAAATATAAAAATGTGTTGACTTACTTGGGGGCACGAGTTATCAGTTGAACACTGAGTTCTACAAACTCCCTTATTGCAACTCTGTCCACACGAGCACTGGCTATTACTTTGGCAGGACAATAAACAATATCCTCCATCGCATGTAGAACCTTGCGGGCATGTCACTTCACTAGAGCATCTTGCAGGAGGAGTTATACACGACACCAATGCGTCACCAACAGTTCCTTGTGGACAGCTACACTGGGGTGAATGATTGATAACTTTGCACGTGGCACATGTGCCACAAAGAATATTTTTACAAGGATCTGCGATGGTAAAAATGATATTAGCATTGCGTTGATAAAACCTGGTCTGGATTTAAACTTATAAAATCGGACCAACCTTTGCATTGTCTATTCACACAGGCAAGTTCTCCTGGACACTGAGCATCACTTCGGCATCCTTTCAAACATACTCGTTCAATACAAACGTAACCTGCTCCGCATTGATCGTCGTCACTACAAAGCGGTTTGCACACGCCCCCAATACAACGTTCATCGGATAAGCAATTGGTATCGCTGCATAAAAAAGACCAAATGATTTAGCTAGAGTTTTTTAACTAATTTCAAGGCTACTGTACAAAAATTAATCTTACCTTTTACAAATTTGTCGGCACATGCTTTCAATACAAGTTAGAGGTGCTGTACATGATTCTTTCTGACCGCAAGTTATCTCAGGAGGTCGGCAAGCAACCCTAGAATCTCCAACTAGCCCATCCATACATTTACAAGAAACTTGATGATTTTTAACCGAGCATAACGTGTTTGATCCACAAGCAACGGGCGAGTTGCATGGATCGACGCATTTACCATCGAAGCAAACTTGAGAATTCGGACATGCAGTATCATATCGGCAACCGGCAACGCACACCAATCCCTCACATACCTCTCCGTTACGGCAATCTCCATCTTTTCTACAAATTGGCTTGCATAAACCTTTCTCACAAATTTCATTGGAATAGCAGTTGGCATTTGACGAACAGATCGGCCTGCAGGAATTGCTTTCACAAAAGAATCCTTCTTCACAATCCCTGTTTACGTTACATATTTTGGGTTCTCGGACACAGCCAACCAGAGGTGTGGGATTTGGAATAGTTGCAGACGGGCAGGTACACTTTGGTTGATGATTTACAACAGAACAAAGACTGTTGGCTCCACAACTCTGAGACTGACAGGGATTTATGCATCTCTGTCCAATACATGACTCACTAACGCTGCAGTCATCGTTAGTTCTGCATCCGATAACACACATATTGTTCAAGCAAATATGGCTCAAGAAACAGTCGTTATCCACTCGACAAGTTACTGCAAGACAAATAAAAGTATAAAAGTATGTGAATGAATACTGCTGAAACTACAAAAAAACATGTTTTTCGAAAAGTTTTATCGAAACTTACGTAGACATTTTCCTTGCAGACATCTTTCATTTTGGGCACACGAGCTGTCTCCAGTGCACTCAAGAAGACAAAGACCCTCGGTACAACTATGCCCTTGAGGACATTCTTTAGTACTTTGGCATGGGATCGAGACTAGAATAATAGACTTATTTGAGTATATTTGTGGCTTGTGAGCTTCTATTAAATGCTAAGGTGGTTTGATTGTCATGCACAAACTATAGTTAAATGGTATGGAAAAATCTGCAGAGTTAAATTTAATTGTACAAAGCGAATTTAAAAACGATGGGATTGGAGATACACTTACGTCTTATGCACTCAACTTCAGGTGTACCGGTAAACCCATTCGGACAGGAGCACGTTTTGCTGTGATAGGAAGCCTTACATACAGCATTCAATCCACAAGCAGTAGGTACGTCACATGGATTTATGCACTGATTTCTATCGCAAACTTCGCTTTGATTACAATCCCCATCATTGGCACACGGTGGCTTACAGAATTTACCATCACAATAGGTATTCCCCAAGCAGTCTGCATTAGACTTGCATGCTGAAGGTTTAGAAAAGCATCCTTGATTCAGGTCTTTCGGATTTCCTTCGTACCCTTCACGGCACTGACAGAATCCTTGATGATTTCTAAACGAGCATTCTGAGTTAGGTCCACACTGCACGCTTTCACATACAGAAGTGCATTTAAGGTTTCCATTCTGTTTGATGCATTTGGTAGATTCAGGGCAATCGTTATCAGCTTTACATTCTGGAACTGGTAAGCATCCCTGAGAATAAGGATCTCCCACAGTTTCCAAAGGACAGTAGCACTTGAAACTTCCTCGGGTATTATCACAAACTGCTCCAGGACCACATGGTTTACCAGTGCAAAAATCGATAGGCAAACACTTGTCAGATGGATTACCCGTAAATCCTGGTTGGCATTGACAGTTGGATTTATGATTTTCAGATATACACAATGCATTTTCAGCACAAGGGTTTGATGCACGGCAAGCCACGAGACATTTGGAGTTTTTACAGACTTTATCAGCAGAGCAATCAATATCTGACTGACATTCGATAAGTTGACAGCCCATTCGGTCATCATGCGGATCTCCAAAGTACCCTTTCTTACACTGGCATACAAGTTCATGATTATTTGCAGAGCATTCAGCATTTCTTCCACATAGAGCTAAGTTATTGCACACGTTTTGACATTCTTTCTGGCCAAATCTATTTTCTCGGCAGATTTCATTCTCCAAACAGTCTTGATCCTTTTGACATCTTGGTATCTCTTGGCAAATTCCACTAACACATTGCTGAAATGAGGCACATTCTCTATCGAGTTTACAAGCTCCTTGGCACACTCCTTCAAGACAGAGTTGATTAGGTAGACAATCCCGATTAGAATTGCAGACAGGGGTGCATATTCCATTACTACATTTAGACGATGATGGACATAATGTATTTTCTGAGCATGGGATAACAGATACGCATCCGAGCCGAGGATCTCCTGAATGTTCTGACAAGCAAGTGCAAACGATTTGGTGATTAAGGACGCTACAGTTAGTATTTTGTCCACATACGTTTTCAAGAAGACAAGGGTCTACGCATTTGTTGTTGATGCATGTTTTGCTAGGAGCACAGTCGTTCCCTTCGGCACATTCTAGCAGTAAACACTCTTTCTGAGGGTCTCCCCGAGTTTGGATGGGGCATCGGCACACTGCAGCGTGTTGGTTGGCTAAACATTCAGCGTTTTTACCACAAGCTCCTTCGCAGACGTCATGGCATTTTCCATCCTTGCAGAACGCTGAGTCTGGACATTCATTATCAGTGTAGCATTCACCTGCACTTCGACAACCTGAATCTCCTTTAAGACTTTCACCAACCGTGCCAGGGGGACAAGCACAACTAAATCCACCGATGGAATTTCTACAAACAGCGCTAGGATGGCAAGGAGCTTCGGAGCATTCATCAACCTGCAAAAACCATTTAAATTTAATTCATTTATCGAATAACACAACTTGAGTCGAGCTTTACAAAAGATGTAGCCTGCCATTGATTTCTCACGGAATTCATTTATTGAATATAATATTCTAAAATTATGGAGTCAGAAATTATTTCGCTTTCTATTTTTGGAACAGTATGCAATGATTTGAGTTTCTTGCAAATAACTTTCTTAAGCTACTACAAATGCTAAAATGTGAACTCTTCAAATTCCTTCTAGAGTAGCATATCAGTGCCAATGGTAAGTGCAGTATGCAAAAACCGTGAATGAAACCAGTACCAGATAAAATGCTATACATTACCATATATTGATTGAACCATTGAACCATTAAACCACTACTATATGACTTGAGTACTTACATCCACGCATTGATTGTTGCTAAATTGAAATCCCCTGGAACAGGCACAAAAGGCAGCATGATTTTTCACTTGGCAGATACCTTTTCCACAGTTAATCTGAATGCATGGATCGATACATTTGTGGGCTCCTTGGTCACATTGTTGTTCCGGAGAACAATCATCATTATTCAAGCACTCTACAGGATAACATCCCACCTCTTTATTGTAAGGATCCCCTAAATGCTCAAGTGGACAAGAGCACTGAGCAACATGTCCAATCACAATACATTTAGCCCTAAGACCGCAAGTCGGTTCTTTATCAATACAAGGATCAGCACAACGGCGAACCCCATCAGTTCCGGGTAGACAAGAGAGGTTATCAGAACATTCTAAATCCTGCGAGCATCCATGTGGTGGCGAACAACCTCCTTGATAAGGGTCTCCAAATAGTCCATCTTTGCAAAGACACTTATACGAGCCAGGAGCATTAAGACAGCTTGCACTATCATGGCACGGGGACGATGAACATTCGTTAACATCCCGACATCCAGTAGGACCGGGCTCAAATCCACTACCACATCTGCATTTGTTAGAAATACACACTTCAGCTGCTTTACAGTCAGAATCCGATCTGCACCCTGGATGACAAGCTCCTTCAACACAGACCTCTCCGGCTTGGCAATTGGAGTCAGTGTAACAGACTTTAACGCAGACATTGTTTTGACATCTTTCTCCAGAAGCACATTGCTTAGTGTCTGCACAGGACAGAACACACAAACCACCAAGACATATTTGACCTTCTCCACAATCTTTAAGAGATGAGCAGTATGATGGTTTCCGAACACAACCTTCCAAAGGTGTTGGGTTACCCTGGAATGCATCAGGACAGTAACACTGGGGGGAGTGAGATATGGTCCTACAAAGCGAGTTTGCTCCACAGGCTCCATCAACTTCGCAAGGATCAATGCATTGATGATTTAGACATGCTTCTTCCCGTGAACACTCTGCATTGGTTCGACATCCTTTAACACAAAATCCTCCGGCACAAGCTTGCCCGTTGGGACATTGGGTATGACCTATACAAGGTAACATGCACATACTAGACACACACCGCTCCCCATCTGCACAGTCTGTTGGATTTCTGCAAATTATTTTGCACTGGTCACGGATACATAGGCTTCCTTCGCATTCCGCATCTGTCGTGCAGTCCTTGAGTAATCTAACGCATCCTCTTTCTCCAGGACCTTCAAATCCAGGAAGACAGGAACACGAAGCGTTTCTTCCCACAACTTGACATTTTGCATTCGCCCCACATGCATTTTGGCAAGGATTTTTACACCTTCCTCTATCGCATATTGATGAAGGGGGACAATCTTTGTCCGATTGACAAGCTCCTTCAGATCGACAACCAATATTTACCGGGTCTCCTACTTTACCTTGCGGACATTTACATGTATAACCATCTCCAACCGATTCACAAATTGCTGAGGCATGACAAGGCTTATTGTCACATGAACTGGAACTAATACAAGCGACATCTGCATGAGGATTTGGTTTGAATCCAATAGGACATATACACTGAGGGGAATGTTTTTCTGCAATGCATACGGCATTAGTTCCACATGAGTCTTCTTCACAGGCATCCATGCATTTATTTTCAAGTCGATTACAGAGTTGGTTCTCGGGACAATCATCATTGTAGACACATGGTACCTCGATACATCCCTGTGCTACATCATTAGGATCACCTTTGAATTTTCCTGTTGGGCACTTACATTGAGCAACATGATTATTTGACACACAAACAGCACCAGGCCCACACTGTAACGTGTTACACACTGGAACGCAACTGAAGCGATTAGATTCCTTTAGGCAAACTTCGTTTTCATTGCACTGAGCATCAGATTGGCACTGATCCTTTGTGACCGATGAACAACCCAATCTATCCTTAGGATTTCCTGTGAAGCCAGGTAAACACTGACAAGCTGGCACATGATTGATAGCTACACATTCCGCGTTTGGAGCACAGCTCACAAAATTGCAGCTTGGACAATTTACTGGTTTACACACAGGTGTGCACCTTAAAACTCCGAGACCATCAGGCTTGCAGGCGTCCGTGGGAGAACAATCTTCATCTTTCGAGCAGTCGGGGAACACGGGTTGTTCACAGAGGGACGTTTCTGGGTTTCTAATGAAACCTTCGAGACATTTACACTGTGGTTTTCTACCTTGGATAACACAATACTCATTTGGTAAACCACAACTGTAAATGGAACATAGATTCGTGCATCTTTTTATTCCATTGATGTCGCTTTGACACACTAGATCCGAAGAACAATCCGTATTACTTTTGCATGCATCAGGAGTTTCAGATGTCTGGCACCCTGTTCGTAGATCTGATGGGTTTCCATCGTACCCTTCTTGGCAGATACATGTTGATCTATGATTTTCATTCAAGCAAAGAGCATTAGGACCACACTGGATCCTTGAACAAGCATCAACACACTTTCTCAATCCATAAGCTACAGTAAAGCAGATTTCTTGCGACGAACAGTCCAGGTCATTTCTACATGTCTCAGGCTGACAGCCCTTTGCAGGATCTCCTTTGTAACCTGGTGCACACTGGCACTGTCCACTAGAACATACTGCATTTGGACCACAAACTGTTTTAGCGCACAGATTTCGACAAACATTGTCCGAACATGTGAATCCAGTTGGACAGGGCTCACTAGAACTACATTTACACACTTTATCGACACAGTTAACAAGATTTTCTGGTGGTTGAACAGGTGAGCATAGACTGAATGGATTTCCAGTAAATTCGTCAGGACATCGACAGTCAAACCGTCCAGGCATATTAAGACAGACGGCATTAGTTCCACATGCGTTGTTCAAGCATTCGTTCACCTGGTTTTAGGATTAAAATTGTAAAATTAAAATTGTCAACAAAGCGTCTAGAGTAAAACAATCGTTTACAAAAGGTAATATTGCTTTCTTGTAAAACTAATGTTAGCTAAGTCTTAATACTGAACTGAGTCTTACATCTTCACAAGCAGTGTAGGGATTGCCTTTGTATCCCAATTGACAGGTACAACTAAACTGGCCAGATTGATCACTGCATTCAGCGTTCTTTCCACAATTTACAGAAGAGCAGCCTCGCTCTTGAGGTCCACAGCTCTCATACGGATTTCCAGAAGTGTCTTGGTTACAAAGGCAAACTGTAGTTCCTTGATCGGAGTACTCACAATGAGCATTTGTACCGCATTTCGGCTCACATGCAGGTGGAGTTGAAGCTATTTCATCAAAGATTAAAAACAATCAAATTGTCGATCATCTAAAATAGAAAATTTTGTATTGAATTTTGTGGTTGGCTTACGTGGAACGCATTTGTAGCTAGGATTTCCAACGTAGAAAGGAGGACAAACGCAGCGATTCGTATTTCGATTGCAGGACGCTCCAATACCACACACAACATCTTGGCAACGTTCTTTACATTTACCTCCTACGCAGACCATCGGATCTTCACACGGACTTGAGGCAGAGCAAACTTCAGGATAACAGTGACCTCCCATGAAAGGGTTGCCACTGAACCCCTCCAAGCATTTGCAAGTTGGACCTTCAGACGTTGGAATGCATTTGGCACTTAATCCACAAGATATTCCATCACAAAGTGAAACACACTCATTATTTGAAGCAATCTCAAAGCCAGGTAAACATTTGCACCACGCAGCATGATCTTCCGCTTCACAGACAGCGTTAGGTCCGCATGGAATGACTCCGTTTTTACCTGTGTTAATCATTAAATTATTATACATTCAAATATAGTTCATTACGCAAAGTTAAAACTGGGATGTGCGTATACCCGAGGAACAAGGATTTGTGCACGTTCCGCTTTCACAGGACAACGGTTCAGGACAATCTTTATTTGCTCTGCATACTACTCTAGAGCCTTCAAGTTTGCCTGTAAAATTAGCAACTTTCATTAGTCTAAGGACTCCGACCACTTGAGTCTGCTACTACAGTAAAACAATGATAAAGTGTCGAAACAGTTACTTACATCCATCAACAAAGGGATCCCCTTTCGAGCCTTTGGGACAAATGCACTGATAACTGCCTTTGGCGTTTATGCATGTGGCATTCGCACCACACGGATTGCTTTGACACTCATCCATCTGTATAGTGTTCAGATTATGATTATATTTCATTAGCATTATTTTCATTATTTTTCAAAAGCTTAATTTTATTGTTGCATCTTACATCAATACAGCCAACATTTGGATTCCCTTCGTATCCACTTTCACAAAGACATTGAGGAGGGTCTGATGGGGAGCACTGGGCGTTGATACCGCAAGAAAATCGTTCACATGGACTTTTACATTTGTTTGCATCGTTTGTATCAGCAAAATATGGAGGAGGGCAGACACATTCACCAGGTTGGATACATTTTTCATTCGTTCCGCAATCAGCATCTTTGGCACACCGGACTTGAGAAGGAGAACATGCTCCGTTATAAGGATCTCCTTGATTTCCAGGCGGACAAATGCATTCGTAAGATCCTAATTTGTTAACACATTCTGCTCCAGCAGAGCAAGGTCTACGGCTTCCGACACATTCATTGACATCGGTACAAGAACCATCCGAATTTGTTGCAAATCCAGATGGACAAGCACAATAGCTCAGGCCACCAGTTACGGTTACACAATCAGCTCCTTCTGGACATGGAGAGGTAGGAGAACAATTTCCAAATACGCAGCTACCGTTGACTATTTTGTATGGAGGCTGGCATTTACATTCCACCGAGTTGCATTCTACAACAATTCATAAATAAATCATTTTTAGCTTCTTCTGATAGAATAGTTAGTGGCATAGCAGCAATATTACCTTCGCAAATTAAAAACGGATTTCCATGATATCCTTGTGGACAGTGGCATTCATAACTTCCAGGTAGATTTTTGCAAACAGCATTAAGGCCACATGGGAGTTTATCTGTATCTTCGAGACATTCATCCACATCCCGACATTTTCCATTCTGTTGATCCCTAACAAAGCCAACCAAGCAAATGCACACCTTTTGCCCATTTCCATTTTCTATGCACTGTTCTCCAGAGGGGCATGGTTGAGTTGCGTCACACTCGTGAGGAACGACTGACTTGCATCCAATTTCATAGGGGACGGTTTTTGTGGAATTGACGACTTCAAACCCTGTAGGACACTCACATGAGAAGGTTCCAGGCGTATTTCTGCAAAGAGCCCCTGCCCCACAAGGATTTTCTGCACATTCATTGATCTTAAAGAACACAATTAGACATTATAATCACATAAGTGCCTGCCTGCTTCGACTGTGTATTAAAATCGACGACCCCAAACTTACATCTGTGCACCCACTAACACTTTGAGCCACTCCTGTAAATCCAGCTCGGCATAAGCATTTTGCATCTCCATTAATAAGCATACATTCCGAATTGGTACTGCAAGCTACTTGTTCACAAGGATCTACGAAGGTTAAGAAATAGGAACCGATCTTTCAAAAAGTAGGAATTGAAATAATGTTGAACCAAGCGATTCATAGAATATAAATACTTACGTCTACAATCACTTCCAACATTGGGTTCGGGGCAAAGACAAGTTTTACCATCCGCGTCACAAAATGCATTACCTGGACAATCATCATCTTGTCCACATTTAACAACTTCAATACATTTTATCTTGGGGTCAGGGTCAGGCACAGTTCCATCAGGGCAGGTGCATTCATAAGCCCCTGGTTGGTTAATACACGAAGCTCCCGTACCACAAACATTGGGTCTTTTACATTCATCAATATCAAAGCAAGATTTGGTTGGGTTTCCAGAAAATCCTTGCGGGCAACTGCAAGTAAACGATCCCTTGGTATTTGTGCAAACCGCACCATCTCCGCACATCCCACTAGGACCATGGGATTTGTCACATTCGTCCAAATCTATTTTATTATATTAGAAGACTATAAGCTGTCCATTCAAAGGGCATTTAATAAAAATAAACGTAAGAACATCTTTAATCGTCTTATTTTTTACCCATGCAACCCGCTGTAATATTACTAGGATCAAATGACCAGCCATCCTCACAAACACAGTACGCTTCGGGTCCATCGGGTTTACAAAACGCGTGAGGTCCACATCGAACACCTTCACAGGGAGCTATACATAGATGCAGACGTTTTTATGCCAACAATTCCCTGAAACATACTCAACCGCTAGTGCCTAACGGTATACTTAGCTGTCTTCAGAACCCTATGTCATTAATTTACTTTCTTTGTTTGTTGGCATGATTATGGTCTGTTTGGACGGTTAAACTAGACAATGTATTGAGTTGGTGTGCATGAACTTGATATTGACATGCATGTTTTGTTTGTGCTTCGTATATTATGTACTGTATTGTGTTGTGTATTGTACTCACGCATGCAAATTTCGAGAGGATTTCCCGATAAAGGAAACGGACATTCGCATCTGTACGTTCCAGGAAGATTTATACATTTAGCATTAGTTCCACACGGAAATGGTTGACTTATGCATTCGTCTCGATCTGTTTGGTTAGTAATAGTGATAATATGTGTGTTAAAGTGTTACAAACTACAGTGTTTTTGTATATGTTCTTCAAGTAAGTGTGATCTTAAGAAAGAAATGTAACGTCCAGTACAGCTACGGTCATGTAACTTCGTCTAGCATCAATGGGTATCAGCGAACGGGGATACCCATTCATGATAGAGATATGGATTTGGACTAGATTCACTATGCATCTGAATATTTACCTTTGCACGGTCTACTTGGTGGGGCTCCGATGAAACCGATATCACATTCGCATCGATACCTTCCAGGAGTATTAATGCAAATGGAATTGGACCCACAGGGATTCGTGTCACATTCGTTGACTAAAAATCGTATATATGACAGTTAGTTCTTCAAACCGTTCTTATACTCCAGCTTAGGATAAAAAAGAAGCAAGACTTACTGTCAATACACGACGCTTTGCTTGCTTTGAAACCCTCAACACAGAAACATTGACCATCTATGCACTCCGCATTGTTCACGCAATCGAAATTTGATTTGCACAAAGTGTTAACATCCATCTTTTTCAAATTAACGAACGTTCAGTTTTGAATAATTAATCTTATATGTAAGTCGTTCTGTATCAATAATTAGAGAGGTTGACATTTCTTACCTGTTCGCAAGCAATTTTGGCGTCAGGTTTTGCTAAATATCCTTGAGGACACAAACAATTGTAACCTGGTGAACTGTTTTCACATACTGCATGCACTCCGCATGGTTTATCTTTGGTTGTGCATTCGTCTATATCTATTTACAGTAAAATAGGGTGTGACTTTTTGTTATTCAGTATTCAATTAAACCTCACTTCATATAAGCTATAGGGTAAAATTTGCATATTGATAAAAAAACCATAAAATACTAAATTGAGCTTTAAAATGCAATATGAATTGCTTTTGCATATACTTTTGGCCGTTTTGTAAACTGGTATCATAGAATAGGTTTTACGAGGAACTTTAGCTTCATTGGAAGTAGAGCTTTATGGTCATGTTAATTTTTGCTACCTACCTACATAGTTTAGTTGTGAGTTTATATTAATTAAAGACAGCTTATTTTAATTTAAAAGTCTAATTATATTCATACAGCATGTTAATTTTAAGAATTACAATTCTGGCTTTCAATTCTTCTCCGACTCAACAGAATTGAGATTTTGCAAACGCCCATTTAATTACATTTTAAAAGCAATTCTACGCACTCCTTATGGCATAAAATAGTATTTTTATATCCATTAAGCATTAAGCAATACGGTAAACGAACTAACCAACGCATTTAGTGTAAGGATCTCCATTGTAATCTTCATTGCATACGCATGAATAGCTTCCAACGGTGTCAATGCATTTCGCATTTTCTCCACATGGACTCAATTCGCATTCATTAATATCTGTTATTAGCATTCATATTAGTATTTAAAGCATTTTTACACTTTCGTTTAACATTGTTTTTACCTATTTACATCCATCCGAAACAGTAATAGAATAATAGAAGAAAATGGGAACTTATTTGAAAGAACAAGGAAATTTTTTAACGTGGAAAAATGCTTGAACTGTAAGTATTTATTTATGGAGCAGTTATTGCCGTTAAAAAGATACTACCGTATTTCGGTGTTTAATTCCCCTTGAACCCTTCCCCCCCCCCAAATAATTTTCCTACCTTTCCAAGTCAAAAATTAATATTTTCCCTATACTACTCATTTTAAATGTTAATTCAATTCTTCCTTTTAAACAATAATTTCCAAGGGGAATTACAACAGGAAATACAGCAAATCAGAAATGTTTTAGCTAACTACGGTTTCGGATGATTTTAGTCGGTTTAATACTAACTTTCACAAAATGCATATGGTTCTCCTGCGAATCCCTTAGGGCAGAGGCATTTAAAGGAGCCTGGAACGTTGAAGCATTTGGCATTGACACCACAAGAGTTTCCTGACTGACACTCATCAATGTCAAAGCATTGTTTAGCAGGGTCTCCTTTGTACCCCCCAAGACATTTACATTCAAATGAACCAGGTGTGTTAATACAATCAGTGTTAATCCCGCAACTACTTGTTCCATTGGCTTCTGTCATACATTCGTTGATATCTACGTTAACCGAATGGTGATTTAGAAACCGTGCAATGCGTAATAAAGCTTATAATATTATACAATATCAACAGTATTCCTATTTTAAATTAGGTACTGGTAACCAACTTTATAGATGATGCCGTCCTGTAAACTAATAACTGAAAAAATAAAAGAGTATTGCGTACCTCCACAACTGACATAGGGGTCTCCTTGAAATCCTATCGGACAGGTACAGGTATGACTACCAAGTAAGTTCGAACAAATTGCATTAGAACCGCAGGATAAAGGTGAACTGCATTCGTCAATCTGAAATTTGGAGAAATCGGTGCTTCTTAATTTTGTTATTCTACTCAATCACAATTTGAGGCATTTTCCTTGTTTTGCAGAAATTCGACCCTTTCCAAAACAAATGTCATCACATCTTACACAACTCGACTTACATCAACACAGCTATCAAATCCGTTTCCGGTATATCCAGGTAAGCATTCGCATTCGTGGGATCCTCTAAGATTAACGCAACGAGCTCCATTACCACAAGCATCTTTTCTGTCACATTCGTTGATGTCCACGCACTATTTCAGTAAAGCCAGAAAATTTTACTACATTGCATTATAAAGTTAATGTCAATCTATAAAATGAATGCATGATTCTATACAAAGATAAAATGCATAATATAATCCCTAGGTATTCAACGACAAACCTTTTCGTATGGGTTTCCTTGAAATCCGGCTGCACAATCACAAGTGTAGTTCCCTGGTACATTTTGACATAGACTGTTTTCCCCACAAGCGTCTTTCGATATGCATTCATCAACGTCTAAATCAGCCAACGATAAAATAAATATTAATGTTCATTCTAAATACACTTTACTCATTAAATTATCCTATTTTAATTATCCAATACTCAACTAGGACATTGGATCAAATGTTACATTCGAAGTGAAACATGCGGCCACAGAAAGCTAGTTTACTTAGTTAAAAGGCTAACAATTATTTTAGGTGGAAATGTTTTAGAAAACAGTAGAAATAAAACAACATTTTGGAAAGGGAGGGGGATCTAACCTTTGCATTCAACTTCTCCGTCCCCTTCATAGCCCGCAAGGCATTTGCATACGAAATGGGCCGGAAGATTGCAGCATTCTGAGTTCTGAACACATTTTGACCTAAGTTGGGGGTCGTCACACTCGTTGATATCTGCAAAACATAGTACAAAACCAATGTTATTCCTAAAAGTTTTTAAATCGTTATTTGATCTGAAAGATAATTTACTTTTGGCTCATATAAAAATAACAAGCAAACAATATACTCATTAATTTATCATTGTAAATGCATCATACTAATTTTAAATTCATGAAATCATTTGCAAGCCTCTACAATAGCATCTCTTCATTTGCCAAAAAGCCAAAGATCGCGATGCCTTAGACTTGCGAATTAAGACAACTGTACGGGGTATGGAAAACTTAAAAAATAGGCCACGACTGCCATTTATGGAAAATGAAAGCTTTAAACGTATACAATTCTTCTTGGCTGATGACGAAGTCTGTGGTTGTGTGGGGGTAGATTACCTACTCAATACTCATACCTGGTTGTGAAATCCTATCGCTGCTGAAGAAATACTTTCATACGCTACAGTAGCAGTAGTGACCAATAAGTAAAATGCATATTATAAACATTTAGAGAATGCTCATTATTTCCGCTCATTTAGAAAACAATTCTTATAATCCTCGTAGCTCTTATCAGCTTCTTTATCCAGGCGTGTAAAGTGTAGAAACTGGATTAATAATTTAATTTTTTTAATTAGCAAGCCAACTCTTCGTTGGAAATTAGTTTCCCTTTAAAAAGATTACTCATCAAAGTTCTAGATATGAGTTATTTCCCAGCCCAGCCCGTCAAGGACAAGAAACGCAGCCAGAAAATAATGTAATGTAACTTCTGTGCCTATTTAACAGCAACCAAGCAATCTGCCTAGAACTATTCCAGTTCCAGCTTGTACAATTTTTCTGGATAGCTTCTCATTCTAAAGGTGGCAGTTTAATTGCAGCTTGTAAGAATTTATTGGTGGTGTACCTAACTAGAAATATTGCAGTTAGTTAGTTATGTAGATTACAAGTAATTTACTTCAGTTTTTCAACAAAACAACCCTTCTGTACAAGGTTTCAAACTCTTCTTAACATCCTTCCTTCATTCAAATTGATGAAATTCCTTTCAATCATATCACCCTATTAATAGCACTTTGTATTACTCATAGACTAGATAAAGCATCTTCTAAACTAATAAAAATCTACCGACCAAATAACAATAATTCAGCATAAACTGAAGTGAGTACAGCGTAACATCTAAGAAAAGAGTTTGATCAAAAGATGAAAAAAATGATAGCATCAGTATTGTTATTGTCTGCTAGTTGTATTGCTGGCTTGCAATAAACATTCGATTTGTATAGAAAATTCAACTAACGGTTTAAGGCATTAAAGAGGTTCTCACAAGAGGAACAAAGCATTCATTCTTGTATTTTTGCGTAAAATATGACATATTCCCAGCGCAATTCCCACACTCAGTCCGACAGAGCCCTGCCTTCAACAAGAGTGAACAGTTACATTGAAAGTATTATATGAATAGTTTTTTTTATACGGTTTGAAAATCTGGCGTGTGTTTTGGTAGTTATTATTTAATGGCTCTTCATCTAAAGTAACTGCAAAGATAGGCTGTTCGGATATGCGTTAAGACCTTTTGCCGTTTCTTGGCTTGACCGTCCTTTGAAAAGATAAATCTCGGTTTAAATTCACCCAACGTTGACTTCACAAGGAAACCTGCGTTTCGTGTGGTTCTACCTTTAAATGTTTTAATGCTTGGAGGAGAAACAGATGGTTTTTATATAGTTTACCATTGAATTAAGCTCGGATGTGTCTTTTTTATTGAAGAAATATTTTATAACATTAAGCATTAGGTATTACATAGTAAGGATAACGGTAAACTATACTTGAGCAGCCCCTGCCCATTTTTCATAGCCGTGTGTTTAGAAGTTTTTTCTTGATTCAAAATTCGAAGTTAAATCACTCTAAAGAGTAAGCTTTCGCGTACTAAAAATCGCTTTTTATTGTTTGCAAACCGAACCCGTTTGTGCGTAGAATATACATAAATGTTATGCATAAAAAAATAATTTAAATAAAAAGATTTTATATGATCCTGTATTTAATAAAGTTATGTTCATTAGCTGAGTTGAAAAAATTAATAAATGTATATTGGCAAGTTCTAAAACGCTGATAATAGCTTCTTTACAGGTAATAAATAATAATTGGTAGCCTTGTTCTGTTGGTAAAAACAATTTACCAATATTCCCTGCCAAATCAGTCAGGCATTGCAGAATCGTTCGCAATAACTAAAAATTAAACTGAATCTGATCAAAGTCTGTTTTGAATACCACAAACTATGTAGAATTTTATTTTTTAGTATCGTCGTACAAGTACGCGTTTCTTGATTCTCTGAATTCATTATACAATACTGACTATAAGAGATCTCATGTCTTAGACAGCTTCATTAAAAGAAATCATTTCATACACACCATCCCATCATCAACGAACAACCGAATATCCTTCTCCAAAGAATGCATGTATCTACTCAAATCTCTCATAAATCTACCATAAAAGCACGAAACAGCCAGAGAGAATTATCCGTAAATTATTAACGATACTAATACATAGGAATTTCTAATACAGAACCAGGCTCGTGAACTAACCTTAATCATGGAAGAATGCATAAATTGGTAGGCGTATGATAGGACCTTTTGAATGCAATTCACTGGTTCCCATCAATTCTTACTACTATACTACATGGATGCAGGCAGTATCATCAATATTATATTTTCTCATTATTATTATTATCATTACAGAAGAGTCCGTGATGGAGTAGAAATGCCAAGGTAAAGACTGCATGCAAACACGGTTTAAAGTTGTTATGTTTGCTGTTTTTCCATAAAGATGAGACTGTGGTGGAAGCGAGTTGTTGAGAAGATAAGAATAAAAAGTAAAAGTGAGCTGATCTTGAAGCTAGCAAGAGAGATGAGGATAGGGAAATGAAAAGTGTACACTCATACAAAGATTTTGAAGATGAAGATGATAATGAAGGGATTGCTCGTGGTCGTGGCTCACAGTAAGATGATGAAACAAGTAAAAGAAACAAGAAGATGGTTTTTTGTTCACGCAGCCTACTCCCAAGAAATGGTTGCAGAAGCTGCTGCAGGAATTGAGCAAACTTTGTGGATGTTAGATTGTTGAGGAAAGAGAGTAACGACCGTATAAGGTGAACGTTCTGCAACGGAGTCCAACCAAGACCAAACAACCGTCAGTCCATCTCATCCCTTTTCATCATAATGGGATTTTAGAATAAAAATATGCAGGAAAGGAATTCCCCTTAGAATCAGCTCTTTTCATAAAACACACCACAGAGAACAGAACCCAAGTTGAGCTCTGTCTTATTGTTACTCTTTCCATCATCAACGCTAACAATCGAGTAACATCAACAATGGCGTTTCGGCCATGATGTTTCATCCCTGAATAAAAACCTAACTGCATTTACAACGACGACAGGGATGATGATGCTGAGTGCAAGCACTTTCTTCCTTCCTCTTTTTTACAATAAAAAATAGCAAGTTGCTTTACTAGTTAGAAAAGTCCCTTCCCCCTTGAATTTCCTCGCAAGTCCGGCTGAGGTTCATGTATCAAACTAGTTATCTCCCAACTAAAATAGTTTGCCCTGTAAACTATGCAGCGTATTACTACTAACTATTTCTATTTCTTTATTCAGCTTCTTTGCAGTGATCTGAAGAAGTCCCCACCCTGTTATGCGCTCTTCGTATTACACCTACACTTTTCTTAGTCTCCTTGTCCCATTCTCCTTGCACCTACACTTATCAATCATGGAAACCTGCTTAGCTATTCCACCCATACTTCATTCCTCATCATTCCTCACGTTCATTTCTATATTCCTACTTCCTTTAAGTGTATCACAACATTGGATTGTGTAAATCGTCGAGTGCGAATTTTTACTAACTTGATAACGCCATACTATATATGTACTCCTTCTTTCTCATCCTACCTTCTTGCCCAGCTTTTATTTGTATCGTTAAGATCTTATCACCACTGCTAATCCTTACGTAGCTGTACTTGGCATATTCATAAAGTAGTAGATATTTGTTTATGAACACAAAACAAAAGCTCTCTTCAGATTAATATTCCGCTCTCGTATACTAGGACTAGTACTACGCAAGCCTGCCTCTGGTAGGTACAAAGAGATAGTAATTCACCAGCTTCACCGGCCGGGATTTCTGTCACTTTCATTACATCATCAACATCATCATCATAGTCATCAGTCGACGGTGATTAATAGAGGCCAAGCACTAGGTTGATTAATAATTTTTTCCCATCCTGTCAAATACACCTACCGACCTGAAAGTCGTACCTGGTGCAATAATATGATAGAACGAACGTCCCGTTATGATTCGAAGTGGGAGTCAACATCCCCTTTCCCCGTAATCATTTATTTCCTTCATAATTTATATTCTTTTATGCCAATTTTAATAAAATTCTTCCGAGCCTTCAGTATCTCGTTGACAGCCCTATTCCTACCACCGTAGAAAAGTAGTTTATTCAGTTGAGGTGTTAACAGGTGAATCGAAGATTACTCACTTAGACAAACTAAGCCTAATATGTATCTACTACTTGTAACGTTGTAACATTAGAGAGCCGAGTGACTGCGTTTTGGAATGCTATGCTGTAAGATTCATACTACTGTAAGAAAAGAACTGTCCTTAACTTCATTTATGGCTTCTTTTGTATTCAAACACTGTTGTACAGCATGTTGCGTCAACTGTATGCTAAATATGCTACAATAAGTCGTTGACAACCACACTCTTTTAGTGCATTTCATTGAAGCTATTGGAGGAATACTACGGCGATGTTCGAGTTGAACCCTGCCTGTGTTCCTAAAAGTCTACACAACATTTTTACGTTCTTCCTCATTACGTCTGATGAATGTTTAAAATGAACGTTCTCTAGTTTCACCTATGCCCGTCGGAGACCCTGATTTAGCGTTGGAGAATAAATGTCTAGGGATCTTAAAGCTAGCAAATTGTAATGATACGATAGCAACGCAGCAGCAAAATAGAATCATTTTTCACTTTGCACTAACCTTAAAAACGTACGTTTTAGAAAATGCAAGGACAAGGAGGAGTGCAACGCTAAAAAGAACTTTACCTTTATTAATCAAACTGGTTCAAACAATAACATAACGCAAGCATTCGGTTTCAACCATTCGAGTCAATGCAGACCTTTCTTTTTTGACGATTAGAATCGGTTGATGATGTTTTTGTGACCATATTGAAGACAAAACTTATAACTTTATTTAAAACTCTTCTTCATTTCTGCACTGTATTTCTCTACTGTACAGCTTAAAGTTACAACTATGGTTCCTTAATGCATATGCAACTGATTATTTTTTATGTGTACTAAATTTTTAATCCGTTTGTTCGGTACAAGTACAAGGGCCACCCATAATTAAAAAAATTATACGTACAAGCAAATAATAATGTATAGAACTTTTGAAGTACAATTCACAAACTATTATTGATTTTGTAGGGAGCTATTAAAGTGGATTCTGACTGCAATCAATGTTAAATTTTAGGGGAAATGAAGATTTAGATTGTATTGCTTGAAATAATATTATAATTTTGCTTCAAGAATAGAAGAATTTTGTATTTTTGGTTTGGATTAAAATCGGAATAGTGATATTGTGCATTGTGGTTTCCCGATCGCTTTGCACACGCATGATTTGATCTTAACTAACTTTTTGTAATTGCCATCCTACTAGAAAATAAAAAAGGTTGCGGTATTCCATTGCAAGTTTTTATATTTATACAAAATATTTTGGACAGACAAATAACTATTGTAACTGGGATACAAGTCGTAAGTCTAAAGAAAGAGTGTACTATTGGGGAAAAAACTTGGTACAGATTATTGGTAGAAAGTTGGATTCACATGAGAAGTTCCTTTGCCATCATTTTACATATTAGGGGTCTTCAAGGTAACCGATTAAAATCGGAAAACGGTTTAATCGTCCAAGTGATTTTAATCACCATACGCAACGCGCAGGCGTCAAGGTTTAATCCGC
>JAQFZX010001948.1:0-23463 GCA_034682405.1 Hydroisotoma schaefferi | reverse complement strand
AGAAAGGAAAAAGTTCATGAAAATGGCAAAATGCGGCTTATCAACCGGGGCGGCTTAACGAACGGGATTTACGGTACTTCTTTCAGTATTAAAAAGGAAGTAGAATAAACTACCTTCAAAACGCAAAAACCAAAGCTCAGAATCCTTCCTTCCTCTTTCTGAGGTAAACTTTGATTCAGCAAATAATCTTAAATTGTGCACTCCTGTGTGAGTTAAATCAATCCAACGGACCGAATCCAGTACAAAGGACTCTTCACATAACGAGATCAATTTACTACAGTCATGATAAGAATCCTTGAGTAAAAAAGCATGGAGAGACACAACAAGTACCTACACAGACCCACCCACCCACGAACCAAACTACACTAAACCTACCTAAGCACGAAACCTACAAACGAGTGAGCAAAGAAACTTTTAGAAACTCTGGGAAATTCCATCGGTAAGCAAAACTATGAGTAGGAGATCTTGAAAATAAGGAACAGCAAACAGCATAGAGATAAATAGAAGGTACAATTTGAACATATTTACTTTCTTTTAGAGAGAAACTACATGATCATTAGGCAGTGTTATATTATGGGAGATAAGTTTATAGCCAACATTTTTCACGTAATGTATGTTTAGTTGAAGAGGTTTGTGGTCTTAAATTACGTGGTACGCTTGTTTACTTATGTACAGAAAGTTTCGAAACAGTGCAATGGGACTACAGACGCAGGAGAAAGTGTATTTAATTTTGGAAAAGTTAGAGGGACGAGAAGAGTTAGGATGTAGATCATGTCATCTGTGGGAAACTGTACGTTTATTGTATGCAGTAGAATGGTAACCGTGTGTATGTGTAACGTACGTTTGTGAGTTTGTTATGTTACGATGCAAGTTCACAAAATACTATACTTGTACTGATGCTGCTGGGTTAGTGTACGTGGGCGTACATGGTTTTGATGGTCTTTATTTTTACAAAAGATATTCTGGAGCAGTGATAGAGGTAGAGGAAGAAATAATATTTGTGCTTCTTATTGTAGAAAAAAAATGTATGAAGATAAATTAAAAAAAATTAGTGGTGGAAGTTTTTATTAATTTTTGAAATAGTATTCAGTAATTAAAACCTCGAAGTACAGCTAGCAGTCTAGCAGAGCCTTTTGGGCTTTGGTGCAACATTTAGTTCTGATTTTAACATTATTTCATGTTCCTATATTTGGTTTGTCTTTCTTTTATTGAACGTTGAGGGGAAGCCTCCATATCCCGATTTTTTTCTAAACCATCACACTTTCTTTTTGTTGCAAAATAATCATATTGTTGTGATTTTCATAGTAAACTATGGAAAAGTTTTTTTATTTAATGACCCAATGGGATATTTTGACCACCACGGGTCATTCGGTGGTCGGATCGGTCTCAACTTTTCCACTGCCCCTAGCTAAGCTGCCACCACTGTGCAAAATGTCAGTTTGACCGGTTGCGGAGTTTCTAAGCTCTTGAGCGAACAGACGGATACAACATGGAGCGCTAGAATGGGATACACTTGGAAAAAGCTTTTATTTCTTCTATTGAATCAGTTTGTTAAACGTACTCAGCTCCTTCATTCGACGTTTCAATCTACATACCTGCCTGTAATTTCAATTAACTCTACCTACCTTTGGCTACTATTGAACCTTAGCTGCGTGCATGATTGAATTATCAATCAACAAATAAACGCCGGGTCACATTCATTCTTCCTCTTTCACAACTACACGGCTCTCTACTATTCTCTAATAAATTGTTTAGTGCTGTACACGTTCCACAACCGCTCAGTCGGGATCGATGAAAAGCTAACGAAATGTTTATTGCGTATTGTATTGCCTTGAACAAACATTCTAGAATGAGAAATAAAATATTGAAAAACCGTTGTAATTTATCAGCTACCTTTTATTGTATAAGAAGCAATAGGAATGGGGATAAGGCCAAACCAGCATTTTCCCCGTGACTTTCTGTCCCCGCCCGTATAATTAAAGACGATTTCATCCCTAAATACTACTGAGTTAAGAAACCCTAAGATTAGAATAAATAACTAGGCCCTTCCTCCACACAAACTAGTATTTAGTTTTCTGAAGATTGGCTCAACTTAGCTGAGGTAGTTCCACTTCTTAATCTTATGTACACTTATATCTTAGTTTCTCTATGAATTTGCTATACTCAACAACCGGCTTACTTCGCACTCATCTCACGTACAAGGTTGGATTAGCCACTGCAACATTTTTATTTTTATGGGCACTGGTTACCAGAAGTGAGAGCAGAGAAGCAGAGCGTGTGGATTATCTTGGGAAAATCTAGAACAAATCCACCCACTTTCTTCAACATAAAAAGGACAAAGGCCTGTTTACTTCTTTTAAACTTACTCCAAAAGAAAATAAGGCTCTTGGTTATCGAAAAAAAAATAAACCAAACGGTTTTACAAGTCAAGCTTATAAACATAACTTTGTAAACGTGCGTCGTTCACATAGCGAGCATTTAAAACTAACACTCGTCAAATGACCGTCTAAGTATCAAGCACCCGATTTGTGCTTTTCTGCATCATCGGTTTATTTAAAAAGAAAGGGACTCTTTCCAAATGGTCTAGTTGTAGTTCTTATGCATAACTGAAGCACCATGTGCGACCATTGCTATTTCCAGAGATGCGGCTACTGAAATCGGCCGGAAGTAAGCTTGTAGTGAAAAAAATCAGGGTAAAAAATAAACAAAAATAGCAACAAAGTTGTAACCACTTTGCAAAAGGGAAAGGTGGTTTGCGATTTTTTTCCCACAGATTCTCGCCTCTATAATTTATTCTTTTAAGGTTTCATCTAGCCAAAAAACACTTGGATAAATGCCGTTATAGGTTGTAAAGCAGGCGTCCATTTGAAGTGTTTATAAAGGGAAAGGCAATTCAATACTTCTCTATCGGTCGGATAGCGTAAGAAAGTGGCATTGACTTGTTTGCATATGAATCCCTTCAATGTGAGGTTTTGTATTTGAGGATAGAAAAGTGCGAGGTAAACTTGTTCCTTTCGCTTGGTAAACTTCTTCCGTTTTGGATGGATTGCATTGTTGGGTTGAAATGCCTAACACTTTATGTAAAGTAAGGCCGGGGACGAGGGAGAGTTTAGTCAGCCAGTTAGCTGGAAAACACTCACAAATAAATGCCTTATAGAGTAAAAGCACTTGCCGTGGTTAAAGTATCTCAGTATGGATACAACGAATGGGTTGGATATGTATAAGCAAAGTGAAAGTTTTGCAAGTTCAGAAGAAATGCGGAGACAGATGCTTGCCTCAAGTTCCTACGTTTTTGTTCTAGGGTAAGTTGTTTTTGCAGAGACACGCAAGCAGCAGCAGCAGTTTAAACTATTTTTGCTTGTTACATACAGAACAGACAAGGTAAGAAAAGTTTAAGGTAGGGATTTTAAGACAGATCACAGTTTCACAATAGACTGACTGTATTTTGTAAGGGAAGCATTAGAATTTTACAAGACTAAAAACTGTTCTTGGGTGCATTTATTTTAAACGTATTTTAGAAATCGATAGTGAAGTAAATATAAACTCTGACATCCTTTTTCCTACTACAAGCCGTACTTTAAGATCCTGGTTGCTTCTAAAATGTTCTTTCTATTTTGCTTAAAACTGTTAAGAAATCCAAGAGTTCCACTCGTCTACTGATAATGAATATTTCGTTTTGCAAAATTAAATTAAGAAACTCAACGCTTTCAGCACTACCGCAAGTAAATGAAACCCGAGATTCCTCCACAATCTAGATTGCTGTTTACTGCCAAGTAACTAGTATTATCATTCGTCGCTGCCTTTATCCCGGTTGCGTATAAATTCTGCGTAAAATTGCGTATTCAGCGTTTGAAGCAACTTCTGGAAACCAAAAACCATGCACACAATGGTAAACACTTTCCAGGTACATGGATTGAAGAAAGGGAAATCAAGGCCCGGATTGAATTTGGTTGTTAAGCAGTCGTAACTATTTCTAGTCCTAGAATGATATGACTGGTAGTCTTTCTACCACCACCACTACTAACGGCAGTGAGGTTCATTTCACACTTGAATTGTTCACAAAAATTTCCCTTTTACTAGAAGAAAAGAATGGTAACCTCCCTCAGGTTACTTTGTACTTTTTCAAAAGATCATTCTGCTCAACGATTTCTTGCAGTTGGTGGAAAGAAGGATGAATTCGCAGTTTTGCACTTTCAAATGGGGATTTTAGCCTCATTCATTCGCTTCTTGAACATAGTTTCTTCTTACTATTCTTCTAGCATAAGGTATCCAAGGATGGATGTGCAAACAGTCAGTATATTTCCCAAAATATAATAATGAAGAACAGTAGAACAGGGAAGTTTCTTTCCCTCTTGCTCTACGAACGATCATCATTCAACAGTTTCAATTACCTTCCAACATACAAAGTACTTTAGCTCTGTTTGTTTACCGTATCTATCTTGACTCTTGAGTGACAGAGGGAAGTTGGACGAGGACTTATGCCGTCTTATTATAAAATACATTTGTTTCTGTATGTAGTTCGACTTTTCTATTCTACTCTTTTGCCTAGTAGGTTTAATATTTGTTTTTATCACATTAAGTTCTCGTCTTTTTAAATTACCGTATTGTTTAATTGTTTCCTCGAAATAGTTCCCCACCCCGATATAATTCCCCAGGGGTTCGGGCCATTTGAGATAATAATTCCCTCCCCTAAATAATTCCCCATCCCAAAATTATTACTGTCCCGCAAATTGAAGCTTTTTTAATTGAAAGCTAATTTCCTCCTAGGATTTTAAACCTTTTTAAAGGGCAATACCTAAAATTATTTTGAGAAGAGTTTTTGACCATACAAATTTTGAATTAATTCATTAATCAATTAATTTTTGAAGCAGAGAATGCGTTTTTTTTACTAAACCTTAAAAGGTTTTTTTGTAATTCAATTAAGGAACTTACTTCGGAGAATGAACATGAAACAAAAAATTAATAGCATATTAAAATTTTAATTAAAAAATATTACCCATAAATGTTGATAAATAAATAAATAAAAATTTCAAGTGGTCCTCAAATTTTATTTAAATGGTACTCAACTTCAGTTTTAAAATTTATTTTAATTACTAGGAACGGCCGGTTCATTTTTTAATTAAAAGAAGTTTGTAATTGCTCTGAAATTAAAGCTATAAATAAAGTTTTAAATTTCTTTCCGTACACCGTAAACGTAGAATATCTCTCAAAATAAAATAAATTACTTTGTTGTGTAGGTACTAGTACTAAGAAATATATAAGATGAGCTGAGTGTGATATTTTATTTTATTAATAGAATAGGATGACTGAAAATTATTTATTTTCCAAGAACTATAATGCCAGACCACAATAAAAAATTCAAGGCAAAGTAAGGGGTTTCAATAATTCACAGGTTTTTAAAGAAAATTTACTTCACTTTAGACTTCACCAACTTTAGACCAAAAACTCAGCAAAAAAATCTAGTTTTTGATGGAAATTTATTTTAAAATGACTTAAAACTATCAAAAAGTCGGAATCCAAAACCAAAAATTCGATTGAAATAATAAATAAAAACTTAATAATAATTCCCCCCCCCCGGTTTAATTCCCCATGGAAAATCGGAGTTTGAAAAAATAATTCCCCAGGGGAATTAAATCGGGAAATACGGTACTATTGCATTATTTTTGTGCATTCTAAAGATAATTTGTTTCTGCATTAAAACGGCAATCAATGTCCCCGCACGTTTAATTGTATTTTCTATTAAATCCAAGAAACGCAGTCTACATTTATTATAGAAAAAACTTTACCAAACTTTTGGTTAAGAAAAGTACGCACGAGGAAAGTGTTCGTTTACTTTGTACTGGCCCACCTAATTCATTTTGACTATAAAAGACGTTTAGTAAATAAATATTTACCAACTGTTTTACTTTTCCTCCCTAAAGCTTTCCTACGCGTTTATTTAAGGGACTTATTGTTGGCAGGGGCTGTGACAGCTTTGCACTTGGTCCTTGTAATTAGAGTAAAAGCGTGGAGGCAATTCTCATAATGAGTCCACAAGTAGGTATCCTACTTTTTCTTAGTTACACATTACGCTCTACAAATTCTAGCATTGCTTTCTTTTTTATTCTTGATTTTTAATTTTTATCAATATAAATATCCAATGCTCAAAGCAAGACTGTGAAAGAAAAGCAATAGTCTGAGTATTAAAATTCACAACTTTTTGTGCTTGTGCCGTTGTTAGGTAAAGCTACTCTTCCTAGGAGAAAGTAGAGGTATTTTATTTTATTCTAAACCTTTATCCTCCCCTTCCGCTCAAGCAGTTGGAGAAACCAGAGATTTAACATTGATTCTTGGAAAGAAACCATCTCAAAGGGGTTTAGAGATGCGGAGAGAGGTTTAAAGGAGTGTGCATTTGCATTTGCATCTGGTCATGCACGAAGATGTGATAAGACGTGTAGACGGATTTCACGTGGATGACGATGACATCGCTTGATGGCTGGGAACATTCTTCAGAAAAACAAATTGAGTGAACGTGTTGTAACTGTGTGCAGATTTGCTCTGGTTCAACGGGACAATTCAAGGTTATAAAATAGTGTACCTTTTTTTTTAATTATCCTTGGGACTAATAATGTTTTAAATCTTGATGTTTGGAATTAAGAATTCATCAAATCCCTGTATTGAAGAGGGGTTTATCGGTTTTTGATGAGGTTTTAAGACATTCCTTATAGGTAAAATCCATCGTAAAATCTAGATACCCAGAAATTAAATGCATATTACAAATGTTTCTTCGCTGGATCGATCGATGGGAATTCCATACTTCGAAACTTCGAATGACTACAAAACAATTATCGAAACGCATACAACCTTTGCAATAAAAGTTACTGATTTCATCTCCGATTGCAACTCTGTCTTTGATTTTTAAACCATAAGTGCTGTTTTTTCTGCTTATAGTTTAACAAAAAATAAGATAAGGTCTGCTCGGTAAAACAAAGCTACTTAAATATACTCGACTATAAATTATGTGGCTCCATTTATTCCTTTTCCTGGCTACAAGTAGGTACGGCTTATTCCGATATTTAAAAGTAAACAACAGGAAAACAGTCAACAGTGACAGTGGTAGTCAGCAAATGCAAGGTGGATACGTAAGTAGTACGTACTAATAAAGAGTATGTGCTTCTGTTTATAGTGCATTAGACTTTGAAGGATCAATAAAAAATAATTGTCCAATATGCCACCGAACACGCAATCAACTTGATCAATACTTTTATAAATAAGGAAAGCATTAGAAGAATGTATTGTAAAATGTGTGATACCTGTTCGCGTTGGAGTATTGCTGTAAGTAGGTTGCACCCATTACATTTAGTCAAGTAAATGCTCCGACTAAAGCCTTAAAAACGATTTAATATGCCTTAACTTGCTGAAAGCTATACAACTTGTCAAATGGGGCTAAGCCTTACATGAATGCTATACAGCATTCAGAACAGTAAAATCCCAGTGTTTTATTATCTTGCGTTGAGTGAGCAGCGCTTTACAGCCGGATGGCAAGAATATCAATCCATAGAAATTGTACTGTAGCGTAAAGGTGTTTTCCACAAATTGATATGAATGCAAAATTCTGTTCCATTCCTTTCGTATTGGTTATTCAGTCGTACTGAAATCTTTCCATTTTAATTATTTCGAATCGAAACTTAAACTTGTGCATGCATTATTTATACTCTGGAAAGTGTGTTTTTAGGAGAGTTGGAGTGAAGTACTTTACCCAAAAAAAAATGTTTATAAGATCATCTCGCGAATGTTGAAGCCTGAGCTAAAAAATTGTACTAAAAATAACACAACAAATGCTGTACACTTGAACATTCATACAGGAAGGAGATAAAAAATGAAGGAATACCAAATGCTAGTTACAGAGAATGTCAGCTACTTGCCTTCCCGTTGTTGCTTTGGTCGTTACTTTATTACTTAAAATACTTAACGCTAAAGAGGGATCGATATTTTCATTTCTGTGCGGTTGATGCAAAACTATATTGAATGCTTTGTTGAAAAACAAAACTTTCCATTGTAATAGTAGCCTTTGTTGATAAGTTTTTTTATCACGAACTTTCTACCAAATGTTTCCTTCAGGGAGAAAATACAGAATTGTGCTGTAGGTGTTTAGTTTAGTAGTAGGTGGTGAGATAAAGTTGTATATTTGTATGTAGTTTTTTGCAAGTTGAGTAAGTGGAATTGGCAAATTCCACTCACATCAAACTTTATTTGCATTTACGGAGCAACAACAATGGAATAACAAAACCCTCATAATAAACAAAATTAATGTTTAAAAAATATTCTAATTTCACGGAAAACGTTTGTAACAAACTAATCAAATAATATTATTCAATTGAATCAAGCTACTATAAATTAGTGCAACCTTTATTTACAAAAGTCAACTTATTCTATTATAAAGTAAGCATAAAAATAATACAAAGAGAAGCCTTGCAAATAAGAAAAACAATATGAACAAAGGGTGTTTTGTTAACATTTTTAACGCATGTTTTTGTTTGCACATCCGTCCCTAAAATGTTCCATGTTTTCATTGTCTAATTTCTTGTTTTCTATTCCACCTTACTTACTCTATTTAACCTTAGAAAATAGAGTCCCAACTCTCACAGATGTCAACAAATTTTTCCCTAGACCCCTTAAAAAAAGTTGAGACGCTCTTCCACTAATTTAAAGCACTTCTTGCTTTTCGTCTAACGTTAATCACTGAAAGTTGGATTTGTTTGAGTAAAAATAAAACAATTGCCTTTGCATGCGTTCATTGCATACCTACTTACGCCTGCTGCTTTTAACATACAAAATATAATGATAGAGCAGAAGAACTAACGTGTAGTTTAATCATGGGCTACTATTGGCTGTCTGATACGCAAAGCTAGAAAAATGTATTTTCTTTTACAAAGGCAAGAGAGAAAGTCAGAGAAAGTTTCCCCATCTATATTGTCACGGCCTATTATTAGTAGTTAGAGGGTAGAAGGGGCCACCAGAACTGAAGGGGATAACAATAACAAAGACACAGGACTTTTCAAGTAGAAGAAGACAAAGTGAAAGTGGAGCTAATAAGTAGAGGCATCGTGGATTACATGCAACTTCAACTTACGTCTACGTTCGATTCAATCTCACAGGAATGAGTAAGCAAGCGGTACAAAGAAGTTGTGCTTCAACTGCAACCCCTTCCTTTGTGATCTACCTTATGTTATTATTCAATGGAACTGACTTTTTACCATTTTTGAGTTAATTGAAGAGTTTAAATTAGCTGTTTCGTGGGTTGGCTGTTGTTATTCTGAAAACGAATTATAATAAAAACCTACGGGTGCAGCTGCCAGAGCCCATCAAAGGGGTTTTAGGGATAAGGAATATTGCAAAAAAGATGTGGGGGCCCTGCCCCCCGCCACACCCCGTTTTCTTACTTTAGATCCTGTCTGGCATCTTTCGTACAACTAGTTCTCTTAGTCTCTACAACTTTACGTTCGTTTCACGTAAAATTAGACCTTCAAATTTTTCATAAGTTTCTGTCCCTTGAAATGTATGACCCCCACACCACACGTGTCCTTAACTGGACCGATCGGTCACAACTGTTGCACTAAAACTAATTAGAATAGTTGTCACCAGTGCAGTGTGCAAAGTTTCAGCCAAATCGGCCGGGTGGTTCTGAGTTATGATGCGGACGGTCGTTTCTAAAGCCCCTTGGATGGGTTAAAAATGCAGGGTACTTTCCCCTATTCCTGTTACAAATTCCAATAAACTGTAGCGTACATGCGTGCTATAAGCGTAGTCAAGATCTCTAACACGCTATAATTATATCCCATTACATAAAAAATCTTTTTGTACTTATATGCGCTGTAGATAAACTATTAAAATTCAATTGCAAAGCTGGAGTTTCTCAATAAACATGTTATATTTAAAGCTAACATTGATGATTTGTTACTTCTCTCGTATAAGGCTAAAAATTCTTGGAAACAGGCTAATAAAATAAAAACATACCAGTAGTACTCAGTACTATGAAATTGCTAACAAAAGACCTTGTTTGTGGTTGAGAATGAAACTTTCGCCATTAATTCTTTTTAGTTGTTTAACCTAACTTTTAGTGAGTCAATGACTAAGCTAAGGAGTAGTAAGGGTTTTATTTCTAGTTCTTATACTGTTAGTGAAAGAGAGGAAAGGAAGATGATGTACTTTGAGTTAATTTCCGTGACTTCCTTCCTCCGATCTTACCCTGGTTGACATCAATATCCTAAGACGTTTGTCACACAGACCAATTACTGTTTCCTCAAGGGATGTCTTGGCCCAAGATACGTAAACACAAGCGCATAGACAGACATAAAGTTCCCGAATGTCAACGAACCAACGGTAGAAGTAGGACAGAAACTAAGCTCAGGAAGTGAAACTAACTTTTAACTTTTGTTTGTATCAAATTATCTCTTAACTCTGTCTTTGTTAAGAAAAATCGTGATAGAGAAACTATGAAAGTTAGTCTCGAGAATGATAAGTAATCTAATGGAAGGGGAACAGTCGGCATATGTGATTCCTTAATGAATTAATCAGCATCCGTTTGTCAACGTCTATGACGTATTTCCATTGCACCCTGAACAACTTGTGCATCCTTTCATTCATAATTTAGGAGGATAGATGCTGGCATTTCTACACTCTCAAAGCTCATGCTAAAGCGTCTTCCTTGAGAAAGTCTCAATTACTTTAGTTTTTACATTTTTCAAGATTTAAAAATTAAAGTTGGGTTTCATAAAGTTTTCATATTTAATGGGTGTATCAATGAACATAAAAAGTTTAGACTACGAATCCATAAATTTGCTAATGATTTTTATGACTGCAGTGATTTTTTTCTATTGCTTTGAAGTCTCATTCATTCTTTTTCTTATCTATCTATCATTACTATCTCAATGTTTAGGCGACCTTAACTTATGTTTTGTGTTAATTTTCATGCAACGTTACAGTTTATATTCCAACTCGATTAACTTTCCTCTGCAAAACCGTGCTGACCTTTCTTGGTATTCATAGCTTCCCCGCTAGTAAAATTACATAGCGAGGAAGCTATGTAATTTTTACACAGGTTTTATCTTGAAGAACACGGAATATTAAGAAAACCCTGACTTTTAGCCAAGTAAATTAAAAGTTAAAATATTAAAAGCCGTAAAAGGGCAATTTAAATATTCTTATCAATTGGTTTTTCACTTTACTGTCACCCCATCTCCAATTTTAGTAAAATTGATCGTGATCGAACGGTAAAACATATTTTGATTTAAATAGTAAAAACTGTTTAGTGCACATTTTCAAACAAAAATACCATACCCAAACCCAACTTCTTTCCAACCTTCTCCAAGCCAGAGAAAACGCACTACCATGTATTATATATTATAGAAAATGAAATGCAAAGAAATAGGAGATAGTTTCTAAGCCTATTTAAAACCGGAAGCTCTCCGTCTCCCAGTACTACTTGTCCTTGTTGAAGAATAGCAGAGGATAAGCTCTTCCGCTCTGAAATCTTCCTATCTTACTTCCCCTAAAAATGTATAGAAGAGTGAGACGGATGGATGACACTTTGTTGCATTTCCATGCGTGCCCGTTACTCCAGAGATACGTCAACCCATCATTTTCTGTACTTTTTCTATTCACGCTTGCATAACTTACGCTAATATGTAATCTCTGGGATGAAAAAAACCCGGCCAACCTTATACGCAAATAATAAAAAAAGACCACCGTTTCATAATAATAATGGGAGGCTTTATCATCATCCTTTATAATACTAGAGCGTGGAGAAAGCTGTCCGGTAGCGATTGTTGTCTCTCTTTTTGAGTGTCGTGGTCTAAGCCTATATGAATTGTCCTGCTGGGCCTTGTTGTAATCAGAATAATAATACTACTACTACAGCTGCGATAAGCATAGTAAGAACGTTTGGACAGAAAGTCTTTTCAGGCAGGACAACGGCTGAACGACGATGCCAATCAAACTAGAGCAAGAGTAGAAGAGGAACCCGGCAATGGGATAAGGAGATAGGCAATAGCATCAACTTTTTCATGTGGAGAATAAACCACTTGAAGCCGATGCCCTTAGAATTCACCCGAGGTATTATCCTCACATCCATTTATCTTGATTTTGACTCTTTTGGCATAAGCCCCACTTTACTACTACTTATTTTAGTTTAGCCCAACCACTCCACTAGCTGTTTTTCTGTAGGATTCATAACTAACTACAATCCGCTACTTGTCCATACTACTGCAAGAACCAGTAGGAATAATAATAATAGTACTACATAGAGTTGTATAAGACTGGACAGGATAATAATAATACAATATCAAACTCTGAAGTATGGTATAGATGTATTGAACTAGAACGGTATGGTTAATGTAAACAGAAGTGAAAGGAAAGCCAAACTGTGCAAGTAGAAAGGACAGGGACGGTTGGGCAGAGGATTATCTATTATTATTTCCTTTTTATACTTTATTTGCAACTTAGTTTTCAAATCTAGGGAGTGTTTTTGTTGTTATTACTTGTTATAAATCATATTATTTATTGCATTGTTACATTCTTCTGCTGGTAACAAAGTAAGCAAAGGAGCAGTAGACGTGAACAAGTTACGGGTCTTGTAATTTACTATTAAGTTATTTACGTACACGTTTTAAAATTATGAAAAATAATATTATTAAAAAGATCGTTTGGCAGGCTAACCGCAGATAGTACTTTGGTTATTTCGCTTTATTCGTTCATGAATAAACAATAATATTTCTCCACTGTAAAATCCCCCAAATTGCATCAGGTAAAATATTAAGGTCGAGGAAGACGTTTCTCATTTACTCAATTTAGTCTCCTACTTTCCAGCGAGTATAATGTTACTGCACTGCTCCTCCTAATCTTTTTAGCTAAGCTTTATGCGTCTAGCTCTCGGACCGAGTGCAGTGCATGCATAGAAATTGCACTGCAATATATAATTTTAAGGCAGAATGCATACATACGTTTACTCAAATCTCAAGGAAATGAAAAATAATACTGCAGTCTACTTTCAAGAAGTTCCGCTTGCTTTATATAATGTAGAATTATTTATAATACACTTAATATAAGGGTTAGCTTGTAAGTCTGATAGTGGCAAAGGGCGAGTTTTTCTGCCCAGAAAATTGGAAAGGATGAGCATCTGCTGGGGCATATTCTGGACAGATTTGCTCTTCATATTTCGGATTAAACATTCATGACAGGATGATAGGAGGGCTTATGTGACTTTTCCCCTTGAAGGAGTCCAGAAAACTTCTATAATTTTCAGAATGTAGTACTGTCTCTTCTGATCAAAATCAAGGGAAAGTAATGAGTTTACAACTATAAACTATTTATAAATGTTGCTTTATTTTTTTAGAGAATCAAGTACTTCGTTTGTGCTTTCTTGCATTTTGTTTTATATTTCTTTACAACTTTAACAAACTCAGCTGGGGATATTGTAGTGTTTAAGTCGGATTAGTGAGAACAAGATCTACTGACTGTATTCGTAGTTAATGACAGTTTCAGTCTCCGAATTAATGAAAGATTTCCTAGGCACTTCTAAATGTAAGAATTCTTGTGACATGTAGTCGACTGATCGAGTCATTAATGATTGATGAGGAAATATAATCCGAAACTTAATAGTTGGAATAATCCTACAACTTGGAAACTAAACTACAAAATACAAAGGATTACTAATGCTGGAAGTGTGCATTGCTACTATACTACCTTATATTTATTACCAAATAAGAGAAGGCTTCCTGGGATATTGTTAGATTTCAAGGGAGAAATTAACTTGTTATTCCTCCCTTGGATCTAATCTTCCAATCCCGAACTAAATAATGATGAATCGTTTCTCAAACTCTGAATAAATATTATTATTCTCTCTCTCTCTCTCTCTCCTACGGATCGATTGACTCAGTTAATAATGCTCTCTAATAGTGCTAGTCAATTTTCTTTATAGTCTGTTAGTAACAAATGTCATACCGGTCTGCGTAGTGCATACTATTTGATAGTTAAACGGGGAAATTAACCATTGTATATCTACCGAAGCGTGGTATACGTGTATAAATGTGCCCTTTACAAGTAAGAGGCTGGTAGGTAAATTCATGTTTGTATTGGAAGAGTTGCACAAGTTATTTTAGCGAAATTAACTGCATCCTTGTTCTAGGATTTAGGTCTATAAACAAGTTACAATTGTATAAATTGTATTGATGATACTAAGCTACGAACAGGAGTAAGACCGTTTATTGCCAAATATATCGTTGCTTGGGTAGGTGAAAATCGTTTTATTTGAAACATCCACGAGGGCATTAGGAAATCAACTCATACCCACGGGTATCCGGTTTGTGGATGTTATGACTTTAAATTATTTCCAGATATTTACGTATTCTTCCTTCCATAGGGAAAGTTACACGTAAACATTGTACGCCTTAGTAAGTATCGTCCTATGCCTGCGCTGTTTATACTTTTGAAGCATTTATAGCTAAACTGTACTAACTGTGCAATTATAAAATTTGGTATTAACCCATTTAAACCACTAAAGGGTTGTCTACTGTTTATAGAAACAGCTATTGAGTTAATCAGGGTAGTCACAAGTAGTCGAATTAATGCCAGCCTCTGAACGAATGTTGAGTGGAATTCAATTGAGTTTTACTCAATTTACTCTCCAAACTCCAACGAAAAGTATCGTCATCCAAATGAAGTACTACCAACTACGACTGACGATGCGAACAAAGATACATTTAACTTATTTCAGTTGTTGCCTAACTCCCAGTCAAAATGATAGGATGGACAAAAGTTTATTATCTGTGATGGAGAAAGTAGAGAGCACGGGCCCAGTAGTAGCATTCAATGCCAATGCATTGAAAACCATACAACTACCTACCCAACAATGAATGTTGTAACTTTCTCCACTGATAACTTCTCTTGAGTTGGACACGTCTGGGTAGCAAATGAGGGATGGAGATAGGAAATAGTACACAGGCGAGCGATAGGAAATATCTAGGCATGCATTCCTGTCATGCTTGTTTGGTTTCCATCATGAAACTTTTACTTTTGTCTGATTTAGCATTGCATCACACAGTCGACAGAAAAGTATAGGTATAAACAGGGAAATGTATAAATAAACGGAGTGAAGTTTTATCGTTGGGTTGGTCAAGTCTTATTTCTTCTACTACGGCCCTTTAGGTACGAGATGTTTTGTTATCAGCTTTATATTATAAATAATTTTAGAGCAGAAAGTAACAACTATTTTATGAGATGGGAATGATTATTCAAGTTTTGAAGATATTTTTGGTGTAAGACGCGACGCACAAGAGTTTTGTCGTAGAGATCTGATACGTAGTTAATCGTGTAGATGAAAGTAACTTGCACAAGAAAACAGTCAATGAGTGTCAGGTTGTGAATTTTGTAACTTCATGTTGTACACAATTTGTGGTTCATTGTCCATTTTTTTTTATTTCAAAACCTATTTTCTAATAGATTCAAAAAAATCTCTGTATAAAACGACCAACAAAGAAACTGGGAACCAAACAATTTTACAAAAACTAATATTATGAAAAAACCGGATGCAAATTGTTAGCAAGTTCTTTCCAAAATCGTACACCCTTCACTCTCTCTGCGAGTAGAAGAGTCATTTCCTTCTCTAGCTTTATATTACTTTAGAGCAGGTTACACGGAAACGACATTTATCAACGACTCTCAGTATCAGGTAGTGCAGCCCTTTATCTTTGCTACATAAACTATTGAAAGTGCAACTTTAATGCATCATTATGATATAAACTGAGCAACAAAAGTAGCCTACAGGTAGCTAGAACGCAAGTATGCCAAAGTATAGGATGAAATAGCCACTTAAAAGAAATAAACCCTCTCTAAAACACTATAATATCCTCTCTTAGTACAGAAATAAGTACATTTTATCACAGCAGTAGTTTTAGAATCAGTTGCAAAAACACTATAAAAAGAGGAAATCCCCAAAAAATCTGTATTACTTATTTTCTCTCTCCTAAGTATACCTACCTACCTACAATTTGCTAACCAAACATGTACATACTTCTTAGCTCTGTACTCACATTATACTTATCTATTTTACTCGAGAGACTAACTGAGATTTAACCACAAAAGTGGTTCAAGTGCCGTAATTATTTGTTTAAGAGCCGCGGATTGTATATGAAAAATACGCTCTAGAAACTAAATAACATTGCAAAATACTACGTGAGAATATGTAAGGATAGTACGCAAACACTCACATGGCTATTATAAAGCGGGCGGACCTTATACGAGGAATTCTCTGTACTAATCCAAAGTTATTTACTTTTACTTGTACTTACTTGGATAAGGTTGTGTACCCATAAATACGCGTAGTTAAGTTAGTTATAGGAAGCACACACTTGTCGTCTGGGAGAAAAAGAGTATTTACTTTAGTAAATCCGATCCTTAGGGAGGAAATAATGATCTCCGGTGACATTGATGGTGACACTGATTATAAAATATACTCGGACCTTCGTCTTCTCTTCTTAGTGGAGTAAAACTCCAACTTTCACACAAATAAATGGACACACATGCATCCACGTCATATAAGTATCAACTGTTTATACACCTACCTACCCATCGTAGGTCGTATTAACTTACCAGAAAATATCCAAAATCTTTCGGTCTCCAGTCATATAGATGACCACATGAGGAGGTTAGCCAACTCACACCACGTTAACAAACAACTACGGTCACCGTATGTTGTTATACCTGTTTGTAGATCCCGAACATAACACTTCAATTGGATTTTGTTACAAGTGTCACGTTGTATGAATGGAATTTTGTTATTTTCGTAACATTCCAAAGTATGGGAAAGTACCTTTATTGTTTGGGGAAACAACGAAGGGATTTTAGTCCATTTATTATTCTACTATTACTTACACAGCAACAGTATATGTATTGTAAAGTGTCTTTTATATAAGTACAAAAGGGTGGATAGTTGTGTGGTGAGAAATAAATTGGTATTAATATCCAGAGAAGAGTACGAACCAATTCAGATCAAAGGCCTGTGTTGTTAAGGATCTGGTTCCATAAAGCCGATTTTAATTAACTCAATTTTCATTCTGCCGTGCTACTCTACAGCATTACGGAATATAGATAAACAACAACTTGTGAAAGAAGGAAATGAAGCTAGGTAGCTGTCGGTAGGTAGTAAAGATGAAAGCTGAGGTGGGTAACTTTCACAGTAATAATAAAAGGAGTAAATAATTATTCCAGGGTTCGATCGCCCAGCCAAAAGTTTAGACGATGGCTTTGATAAAATTATTGACTATTGTTCCTCTCCTTTCTTTCTCCGTTAATTTTTCTGAGGTGATGCAAATATTTGAAAGAACAATGCCGATTACTGCAAAAAGCGTCCAAGTAAAAACTTATAAATGTATTGATTCTACTAGCTTTCACTGGTAAGCTACTGGCTAAAGGTTCAAAAAAAATTGCAAAACTCTAATGAAGATCAGGAAAAAATTTAAAAACTAGATATATTCTTCAGATTAGTTTTGCAAACCTTTTTATCACGTTCAACCTCTCAGATATGGAAATCCTTATTAGATTTCCTACCATTGGAATTGGGACTTAACCGTTGACACTTTCCGTGGGAAATGAAATTGTCAAGAAAATGTACCCCTTGTTCAACTCATCCCCTATTTATTCTATAGCTTCAAAATAAACAGAGTTTGTTATAAGTTGGTGAAGAAAACGTGCCTGTTCACCGGTTTGGTTTAGATTGGATTCCCGAGTTTCTGGTGGCTTCAAGCCCAAGTCTGAATCCACACTGGAGCTTTCCACTAGCTTTCCCAGTAAAAGAGAAAGAACCCACTGGCACTACCTTCCTACCTCCCTCTAAACATACACTTGTACATACGAAGTGTAGTAGCGGTTGGTTGAGCTTAGTATCTGATGTGATCTGATCCTCAACTTACGGTACTTCGAATCCAATGGTTCAACTCTTTCTCTCTCTCTCTCTTTCTCCAGTTGCCAGTACAGTTAGACAAGTACATGAAAAAATCAGGTGGACCTCCAACCCTTTTTTGTTCGTGGCTTGTAAAAAAAAGGAAGAAGTGCTGTAAAAAATACACTAGAAGAACCAAAACTAACCACAACTAAAGTCACAACTGGAAAGGATGGTGACATTCACAAAATTCCTCCCTGCTTTCCCACAGAACAAAGCTCAAGGAAGGAAAGCACTTTGAGTTATTTCTGGACTTTTTTTAAGAAACTAAAATATTTCACAGTAAGAAATAGCAGCAGATCCAGAAGATCTCTGTGTTTTGTATGAAAAAACATAAGCAACTAGGTATGTTATCTGTAGGTTAGTTCGTTGGATTTATGTTGGAAGGGCTTGAAATACCTTTTACTCTTTCTTGGAAATAACAACTCTTACAAGATAGAGGTTCATTTTTCTTTTGAAGTAAAGAAGAATAGTAATGGTTTAAAAGGCGAAAAGAAGGATTTTATTTCTGATGCTATTGCTCCTCCTCCCTTCACTAAGGAACCAACTTAAACCAGCATAGTTAACTTTGTGCTCTATCCTATTATTTGATGTGGTTGACCCTTGTCTTCCTTCCACTAGAGATAGACATGAACGTAGAGGTAATAACCATGGAGCAAAGGCAGAACTCCTTAAGGTGTACTCTCCTTGAATAAGAGAAGAGAAAGTAGACAAAGACTGGTTTCAAATTCCTCACTTACTTTCTCTCCAATTGTACTTTATTCAGGTTCTTGTTAGAGGAGGATTGGGATTTTTCAGGTTCACTCATTGAAACCCTTGAAGGATTGTGGTTAGTTGGTATTTATAGTAGGTATCTATAAGTATATGGCTCATTGCGAGGACTACTTTATTTTAGGTGGGCAAAGAACCCAAGAGGGATGGAGAGAGTAGTAGAAGTTAGTGGTATTTATATAGATAGATTATGGGTGGGTGTAGCGGCTAAGTGGGAGGGTATATGATTTCCTTCCGGGTACAAAAGCCTCAATTGTTATTCCATATGTTGGTGGGTTTCTTCACTCAGTTCTAAATTGTGAATTGGGTTCTTGGGGCTTCTTTTCTTAGAATTTGGAAAAGGATTCGCCACCATTTACTACCTTTGTGGGTTTAACCTTCGCCTCTAGAGCCGAATATTGGGCTCGAATTGTCTTAAAAGACTTTAAGAATTCTATGCTCCGGTTGATTCGCTGGGTAGGGTACTTTTCCCAGTGGTAGAGTCTAAGTGGTGTGTATTATGCTTTATGTATTCAATGCTTTAAGGACGGCGGTTTGTTTGGGATGGGAAGAATATGAGAGAAAGGAAACTGGAAGTATGGACAGGTGAGTAACCACTATAACAGACAGAAGAATAAGTTATTCGGCTAGAGTACATAGGTATTGTACTTGACTGTAGCTTGACTGTCCGGTTGTAAAATCACACGAGAGCTTATGTGTACAGCTACCATAGTTTTAATCGTAGAAATGATTCAAGGCGTATACAACATGGTAGGGTTTAAACGAAATGAGCACGTGTATGAGTGTGGTTAGATTAATTCACCTCTCCATATTGTTGTAGGTAGTAACTTCCCTTGCGCATGCAATGCCTTACTTTTTACTTGGGAGATATCCCACAAAGTAGATTATAGCATCGTAATGTAAAATGTAGTGTGGAAATGTATATGGAAAGTTCAATAGCGGGATAAGAAACACGTGGAAGGCTGGTGAACTACTGAAGACCACATTGCAAATGTTAAGGTACCTATTTACCGTATTTCCGAATTGAATTCCCTATTAAGCTTATTAAGAGAGATTGGAGAAGGAAACTAGACACGGATAAGGACGATTGGTAGGTGGTGTAGTGTAGATAAATGCGAATTAAATAGTTGGCCTTTATTTGATTTGTATTTGTAATAAAAATAACTTGAGGAGAAAATACTAGCGAGTGAAAATTAATGGGAAGGATGGAATAAAAAACTTTGGTCGGTATTTTGATATAAAAAGGAATGGAGAAAGTCTTATGGCAATTTTATCTTTGGTTGGTAATTATAAAAAGGAATACATTGATTTAGTTGTAGGGAAAACAAAGATTGATATAATTTACTAAAACCGTATTAGGGGAAATTAATTTAAAATATGGAACTAAAAAAGACCAGCTTTACACTTGCAAGTTAGTTTTATTTTATTTTTATTTTTATTTCGCAATTTTGTTTTTTTTCGCTTCCAATTTAAAAGTATTTCTTCTTTAAGTTTCTGTAACTGAATGATAGATTTGCAAAGCAGTTGCGATAATCTGATAGAAACAGCTCTCCGCACTCGCAGCTATAGCTATGAAGTAATATTGTTCTGGCACATTTCAATTAACACATAACGATAAATGTCTTGATATCAATGAGATCTTTCTCCGCAAAGTGGCGAACAGTTGAGGGTTTTAGATATGCTTAAAGGTCTGCTCTGTTTTACCGTATGGACTATTTCGTGTAATAATACTATTGCATGAAAGTATAGAAAAATTTAATTCTGAAGTGCAATTTCTCGTATAGATGTTAAAGGGATTACCTTTTTCGTTTGACTCGCTCTGTATTTGTATTGCTAATATTTTAGGATTATTTACGCATATAAAAAGTTTACCGTTATCCACAACCCGGTATTATATCCGTACCTCTACCTACGATACGACATACCTTTATTCCTCATTACTAGTTCGGAACAACTAGCACAAGTTGAGCAGTCGCTTGCCTACTTTTTGATCAATATACACGTTCTTTAATTTTCCAGCTAAATTCGATACAACTGCTACGTTTATAAAAATGTACCTAGGCCTCATTTCCCTAATATTTACCAACCTTTACTTTCTACAAAAAAAACCGATGTATTCATTTGTTTCAGTAGGTTTAGATACAGTAAACCAGTATAAACGCAGAAACTTATCCATACCTCACAAGGTCAGTCACAATTAAACATGTAAATTGCTTTATTATGCTTTCTATTAACGTAGAAAAGTAATGCATTTCTAGGGAAATAGAAGCAAATAGGGTGCAGTAATACAACACACGCAGTAAACGACTACACACGTCCAATCTGTCATATGCATGTCACTCAGTGTAGTTGGTTGGCATATTAAAGGTATAAAATAAATCGAAAGTCAACACTATACAATGACAGCCCAGGCAGTCGTGTTGGGGGCCGTTTATTGAGTATACAATTCAAAGCAACAGTCAATGTAATACCAAGCAAAAGTACTTTTGTCCATCGTCTGAGTCAATACTTGACGATAATTTTAGTGTTTAGTTAATAGTTGCTATTTATTTTCATTATCACTGTCAGTCTAGTTTCTCATCATAAAAGACCAGCATCACCCCGTTTGCATCGCATATGTTTCCGTTAGGCATGGGTTGGTTATAGGCTTGTTTTATATAATTATATTATCATTAAAGACCGCAGGAGAATAGTGCAGTGGCCGTACTAAATTCCGCCTGAACTGAAGTATCTGTGATATCAGGCCGGAAAAAACTTTTCACATGTCAAGACTCATGCATGACGGTAGGAGGCTTTGCGGTTTGGTGAAAGTCCGAACCGAATGAGCAATGCATTCATGACTTTTACCCCGTCACTTCATCGTGAGTGTATTGTGGGTATATAGTAGGTTTTAAATGAAATGAACGTAGAGCTGTCATCTAGTCCCATCCAGTAAGTAATCCGAGTGATAAGCTTAGCTATAAATGTGAGTAGAGCTATAAATTTGAGTAGAAAGGAATGGATAGATATAAGAACTGCAAATATGAATTGACAGAAATTCTTCATGAATTTTAATGCTTGAGTTGGGTTTTGTTGAAGTTAGGTTTCTACGGTTTACACAAATTAGTAACACTAATAATACCAAACCTGGCATTGCGTAGAATGGATGGTGTTATTAGCTAGTTGCTCTGCAGTACTTGCATTTCATTCGGTTTTTATAGGACGGGTATGAGATTGGAATTAGGTATTCATATTTTGATTTAGAGGCTGAAGCGGGTTAGTTTTATTCCGGCTATTTGTAATGATGCCGCGGAGTCCTATGAAGCAGAATTAACATGTAGAAAGTTAAAGAAGGCAAAAGGGATTCGCAAATTTAAAAATGCAGACTTCCTGGAGGTACTTTTTAGGAAGTTAAGTTTAATACACAGTGTGAAGTTAACGCCTTGTCAGAGTTATCACGTCGCTGAAGTGAATTTGTGACCAAAGTACTGTCAAATAAAACCTATGTAAAATCCCAAACATTTACTCTTGCCTGATTGACCAAATTGACTTTTATTATTTCCTTGAAATATTTATAATTAAAGTAATTTTTTATATAGAATGCACCTTTTTTAATGAGAGATATGTTTTCAATCAAAATATAACTTCTTGTATATTTACATTCCAATTACAACGTCTCATTCATAATGAAGAAATCAGTTGACAAAAGTACAATATTCAGTTGAATAATCCATTCATATCCCCCTCGACAAACACGAACCTTGTTCTTTACAACTAGCCGTTATAGGTATAACAGTACCGTCTCAGGATTATATAATGAAATTTAATACAACATCTACAACTGCGTACCAACACTAGGGTAAAGAATTATACAAATAACAACGCAAGGAGGTTTTATTGTGTACGGATAAGATCAATAATTTCAGGTTTCCCTTACTTCACGCAAACCCTCAATCAATCAAAGAAAGGCCGAGCTAATGTGTGATGTTGGTCAAAAAGGTAAAAACACAAGGCATGGTATTGTGACTAAACTTTCTTAACGCTCTTCTATACATAAGCTATTTATTCTTTGGCTACAGGCTGCAGTACAGTCAACATGAATCAGAGTTGTTCATGGCATTTTAAATCAAGGAATTTGCTCAGGATTCGTTGGTTTCTAATATTTTCTACAGGTTATTTTACAATTTTAAGCAACCCACTTGCCTTACTGCATTTAAAACAGCCTTTATCTTTAGCACAGGAAAAGTTTTTCCGAGAAATGTTAGTAGAAAGATGGTCAATAATACTATGCTTCAGTAACAGGAGCGTTCCATATTTGTCGGTGGTGGGTCATATAAATTAAATTATAATTGACTATGCTTTAACTTTTATAGCTGGAAGTTATGGATATTGTATAGAACCTCCCTTGTCAGGGAAATGCAGGTAGTTACGAATTACTTCTCAAAACTCAAATACATATTTAATTACTTGTACCAAAATTGTGTTCTGAGGGTGTACCCGAAAAGAATTAAATAAATCAATACTACTACTACTACTACTACTATTATTATTACTACTACTACTATTACTACTACTACTGCTGCTACCACTATTATTATTACTACTACTACTACTATTACTACTACTACTACTGCTGCTACTACTACTACTACTACTATTACTACTACTACTACTTCTGCTACTACTACTACTACTACTATTACTACTACTACTACTGCTGCTACTGCTACTACTACTAC
>JAQFZX010001947.1:0-23484 GCA_034682405.1 Hydroisotoma schaefferi | reverse complement strand
GGGTCATGGAGTTCCAACATGTTACTAGGGACGAGGGTTTAGGCAGATTCAATTTTAGCTTCATAATTATCAAGTCTCACCTAATTTTTGGTCAAGATTTGACAAGTTTTTTTAAAGTTCTGGCCAACGTCTCTGGCGATGTGCTGGAAGGAATCCCTTTCTTACTATCCATTCTTCATATTTATAGAGAAATGCACAAAAACTGATGCTTCTTTTTTATTAATCATTCCATTTCTTTTAAAAGGTTTGACTTGTAAAGATGCAACGTAGCTGGATTGATTGTCTGTTTAATTTACATGTGTAGACAAGCAGGTTTTCGGCAAGGCATTACCTTAAACTAATCATTTTTTAATACTAATAAACTCTGTTTTTTGCATCGTTTCCTGAACCGTACTATGTATGGACAGTCATTTAAGCCTCAAAATACAGACATGCAGGTTGCGTTTGACATTAAATGATAAGACTGAATAATTATAATTAATTTACAAAGGATCACAAACCACTCAACCTTAACTAATGGGTATCAAAAGTTGGAATGGGAAAAAGTAGGAATTGGAACATTATTTCAAAGCATTCTTGCAACCATAGATAGTAAATTTTTAACTCTAAATAACCCGGATCCTTCTTGATAAGACGATGCAGCACGCACTGACGAATTTTTAATAAGTATCGATGAAGGGTTACACAAAATTTCACTTTATTTTGTCTAAGCGATGATGGGTTATGAAACAAAAGATTTAGCTCATTTTATAACTTCCATTCCATCCTTTTTTTCAGAACTATCTAATATTACTTAGGCAGACAGACAGAGGTTTACCTTTTAATTCATTATTGAAGGTTTTAAGGGAATTATATAACGTTTTTATGATATGCCCATTTTGCATTCGAGCCTTTACTTTTCTGCGGTTAGGATCTCTTATATAATATATATAACGTAATAAAAATATAGAATGAGGCTAGTATTGTTTGGCCACTATAACTTGGGCACTATAAGTAGCCTGGTACCCGTAGAAATGGGAGCGAGTCACGGGATCCAGCGACAGGAGATACAGCGTAACGGGGTCCGGCGACACGGGGTCCCAAGCGTCACGAGATCCAGCGACATGGGGTCCGGAGCGACAGGAGGTCCAGCGACAGGAGGTCCGATTGAATGAACTTGGAGAAAAGTGTACGATATTTGGAATATGATATTTTATTTAGTGACCCGATGCTGTTTTTAATTAACTGCGGTGGTGGTAGCCTTCCTGAAAAACAGAAGTATTTCCAAGAATATTTTTTACCTTGGTGGCAAGTTGATGAATGATGATGGATAATTTATGCCAATACATTGGAATGGAGTATGATAAAGTCAGCACCGTTAAGTTCATTCTATCAGCTCTACTTTTGTTTTTAAAAAACTCTTCAGGCTTCAAAATGGTAAATAGTGATAGATCATGTCATCGGTGGTATGGTCAAATTAAAAAAATTAATTAGCTGAAGAAGCGTACTAGATAGGCTCCAACAACCTCCCAAATGAACTGCAAGATGTTATATTTTCTATTTTTTGTCATAAATTATTTATCATGAACTTGCCACCTGAGGTAAAAAATCCAGAGATTAGGATTGCCGACATGCAAATACTTCTGTCGTTAGATAGGCTACCACGGCAGTGAATTGAAAAATGCTACATTTTCTAAGCATCGGGTCACTAAATAAAATATCATATTCCAAATGCGGAAACCCGTCATCGTCGAACCCATTCTAGAATGGCAACTGTTCAAAGGGGACAGAGTAGAAATCCTTGTGGGCAGGGACCGTGGAAAGCATGGCATCATTTCTCAGGTCAGCACAGACCCCATCCTACTTCTTGTATCCTTCCTAGCACCTTTTATCTTTAGACAGGAAAGGATACTGATACTACTACAATACCCGGACGTTCTAAGGCGTGCCCAAAACCGGGCATAATGCCCAGGTAATTTTACACGGCCCGTACATAAAAGATGACCCGAGATGGGCAATGGGCATGACATATTGGACGAGGGCTTAGGAAATGATATATAGAGTAAACGGTTGTTGCTGTATTAATCTTTTTGTAATGTGATTTGAATTGAATAGGTGATTCAAGAGAGGAATTGGGTATTGGGTCTGGGTGTTTGTGGCCGGTCTCAACTCTGCCATCTATAATTTGCCCTATCTTGTCCATGTTAATAAAAGTTCCAATTTGTCCTTCGGCATAATAATTACCCAGGGGCATTATTTCGGGAAATTAGGTAACTGGCCCTTACCTTCGCTAAAGATAATCAAAGCTTATCCAGATATATTAAAAAAAACGGAACGGTTATGAATAAAAGAGAGTAATAATTGTATTGGAAGTTGTACAAAGGAGAGGACATTTGATTGGGAGATTGGGAATGAAGGGAGCGGAACTCGGGTTGGTTGGTTGACATTTCATGCCTTACTCGTGGGCTTTTACACTTTTTACTACTTTTCATCATACGTCCGCGTCCTGCTTCTGCTAGATAAAGGGTAAAGGTCAGGAAGGGTCAAAGGTCATTCTCAAATATTGAACTTATTTTCTAGCCACCCTAGTGCCGAGCCGACCCATTCGTCGGTTTTGGTTTGGATTGAGAAAATATTTTTACGACTCGATTTTCGATATCCAAATATATGTAAAGTATTATCTATTTTTGGTTATTAAATGGCTTAAAAATGAGTGAAAGGAAGATAAGGAGTTGTGGTTATCGAAATACTGGAAATAAAAATATAATTACATCACAGAAAAATACAAAACCGGACGCCGTGCCACCGAAACCGAAAGTGAAAAATAACGAAATGTGGTTGGAGAACCCCCCCTCCCCCTCTACAAATGTCAACAACTCTTCTTTGGTAAATCCAGTTTACTTACGTTTTATGACCTTTGACCTCTGTTTTTGTTATTTATATTTAAAGTATATAATTATTTTTATAGGTTCTTCGGAAGGTGTTTGAGAGGCTGGATTTCAAGTCACTTTCAACCTGCAGACTTGTATGCAAATTATGGAAGGAACAAGTGGGGGATTTATTCGAATCGGAGGGTGCGGTTCGACTGGACATCAGACTACCTCCCATCCGTCGGCTACTGACCCCGTTGACCCTTAAAGGACCCTCAACAAACAAAGGTCAAGGGACAGGGGAGGATGACCTTGAAGGAGATATTCTCAAGGAACTGGACCGTTTGAAACTTCCCCGAAGAAACTTGGCATTCTACCCGAACCGGGCATGGGACCTCCAGACTCTTCTTTCGGAGGTCAAGACGAGGGAGGTCCAGCGTATGCGACTCCACATGATAGATTACAAGCAACCGGTGGTGGAGAAGCCGGGACGGGTCAAGGGTAAGCGTCGAAAGGTCGAAGGCCAGGGTCGGCCACCCTTGGTTCTTCCCAATCTTGAAGAGCTTATCATCGACTCCCAGTTTAACAAAGAGTATGTCGAACTATCCCTACCAAAAGACTTCAGTCTAATCCTTCCAAAACTGCGTAGCTTGGCTATTTGTCATAAATCTGTGGATCTGGACATGGACGTGTTTCTAAATGGAATGAGACCATCGTCCAGTTGGATCAGTGGACTTCGGGTACTTAAAATAGATGTAAAAACCCTTAACATCAGTCCTGCACAGATCGAAGAGTTGAAGACGATGGATTGGCAGCTGAATACTCTGGAGTTGGCAATTTTGCAAGTTAAGGGACATTCAAACTGTGTTTGGGTCTCTGCAGACCGGTACATCCTTTCAGACCTTATCAGAACTTTGTCAGAGACTCTAGAGGTCCTTAAGGTTAGAAGGATAACATTTTGATAAAGTTATAAAAGGGTTATCAATCATTCAGAAATTTTGTTTAATGTTTGTAGATCAGAGCTGGAAATACTTCTGCCTCCTTTGCCTTGCAAGGAGTGATGAAGAAGTTAAGAGTGTTGGAATTAATCGGGGGTGTGGAAATGGGCAAGATTCAGCCGATGTTGGGAAAGCTTCCAGCTCTAACCTCCTGTATTTTTAATTGCAATAGCGAGGATAACGTGGTGTTTCTGAACACAGATAAGACAACCTTTCCTTTGATAAGGGAGTTCCAGTATCCAAGAACTTATTCCCGTACGATTATTCCCAAGAATACTCTTCGGTTGTTTCCCAACTTGACCCGGTTGACCCTGACGATTGATCATGAGCAGATTATATGGGAATTGATAAGTGTTTTGAAGAGCAGCTGCATCCAGTATCTCAAAATGATAATTAAGGATCAGAAGCCAGGACCAGGTCTAGAATCTCGAGTTCGCACGGATGAACAACGACCCAAAACTAGGGAAAAGTTGTTCCAAGAATGGAAATGTGAGAACCCAAAACAGTCAGTCTCGCTTGTTGAAAGAAGTGTATGAATGACAGTATTATTTCTAGAGTAGTTGACATATAATTTGTTTATTTATGTGTTTTAGATTTAAGGGAGGTGGTGTTTTCGAAAGGGGACCAAATAGATTACGAAGAAGAGCTAATAAGAAAAAAATATAGGCCTCACGGGAATGGGAAACGGTACGCAGAGTCAGAGGAATCGTCCACAACTTTGACCGTTTTTAAACTGCTTGATATCAAAAGTTTTATTTCTGCCAACATTGAGAAGGTTGAACTGGTCTACTTCGGCCCTGCTCCCGTAAGAAGCCCCAACCATTCCCCATTCTAATTTGTACATTTTTAACTCTCAGTTAAAAATATTTTTTACTTTTAGATAAAAATGGCGAGCGTTGAAGATCTTTTGCTCCAATCTCCGAATCTGCGAAGGCTCACCCTTAAGAACTGCAATATTTGTGACGCCGAGTACAGACTGATGGGTCGTAGAGAAGTTTTGGACAGGATTTCAAAGTTGGATCTGGCAAACTCCGAGTTCAAAGTTGAACTTGAATTAAATTTTGAGGTGGGATTAATAAATTAAATCCCGAGTTTTTTGTATTTTAATAAACGCTATTTTTTTTATAGGAATCCATAAAAACTGAGCTTGACGCGGGGCAGAGTAAACGACAAAAATGTAAACCAAGTCAACCCCATCCAGCTATGTTGCAAGTGGACGTAAGAAACGTTTCATTTATCCCTTGAGTGGCCGTGTTAGTAATTAAGGCTTTAAGTTTATATAAAAAAAATATGAAAATTTGAATACAGAATTTAAGATTTGGGTTTTCCAGGTTCTGAAAATGATCTTTGGAGTTCTAGACTTCGATTCCCTTCTCAACTGTCGTGGAGTTTGCAGAAGCTGGCGAGAGTCATCCGAATTTGCCTTCATGTCCAAAGGACGCTGCAACCTGAACGGTCCAAATGCCCACAAAGATCTGCCGACGGGAACGCTGACCGGGTCTACTACAAAAACTGAAATGAGGACAATGGCGCTGGAGCATAGGAAATACGAAACTAAATTGCTGAAACAAATGTCCCAGTTCAAGCTTCCTGTAAAGAATATCTGCATTAATCCCACGATAATAAGAGATCCGGCCAAGTTTCTAAAGGATGCGGGATTAGCTGCAAAGTTAAAGTTTGTAAAATTGAATTCCACGGGGATTTACGAAATGCCATCAGAGTCCACAGCGTCAGAGTCAGATTCTAATAATAGCTCAGTCAAGGTGCAAGATCCAATCAAGGACTCTCAAGTAGACTTCCCTGAACTCGAGGAGATTGTGATTGATGGTTATTCTCTGTATCACAGTCCATCAAAAAGTGGGATTAGTCTCCCCAAACTGCACAGAGTTAATATTATCGAAGTATGCGATGTTGATAAATTGATCGAGGATTTAAAATTACGGCAAAACATGATACGGGCTCTGACCTACCTCAATATCATCGCTGAGGACATGCTTGAAATAAATACAGATCAAGTTAAAGAACTGCTAAATTTAAACTGGAATTTGCATCATTTGGAGCTCAGACATTTGGAAATTTATGAGAAAGAAGCAGAAGACGACTACAATGACAACCGAAATATTACTAGCTGGTCTCCTCTTATTCAAAAGATGAGTGAGACGTTGGAGGTTTTGATATTATCCGGAATGTTTACTTTTAATGATTGGAATTCTAATTCCAATTCTGCTTACAAACGGCTGCATCCTCCTCAATGGCCAAACCTCTGCTCTCTCCAATTCCTCTCTGAAATGCGGAAGCTGAGAGTTCTGGAGTTCCACGGGGCTATTGAAGTGGGTCACATTGAGGATATCTTGATACAGCTGCCGCAGCTCACCAAATGCGTGTTCAACTGCAAGAAGGACTGGAAGAGAGACGTTTTTCGACCGGTGGGATCGGAGGGGGCTTTTCTCAGCATCCGGGAGTTCCAGTACCCCAGAGACTACTCCAGTGAGTCAATTCCTACCAAGACCGTCCAACTGTTTCCGAACCTTGTGAAGTTGACGCTTACAGTGGACCATGAAAAATACCTCTGGAGTCTTGCCTCTAGTGAACTCAGCAACTTGACCTCTCTACGCGAATTGACCTTGCTAATCAAAGATGCCCCCAATGGATCTTTCAAGAATGGGCGTAAAATGGTCAGATCATGCACGTCATTCCAGCGGCCGAAGCTAACTACCCGTATTTTTCAGAATTGGAAATGTAATTCAATTTGTAGGCATTCCTAATGTGTTCCTTTGTTGACTGAATAATGGTAAATTGTGTGGGATATTTTCTGTTTTAGCATTGGAAAAGTTAAAGTTTTGGAAGGCAGGGATGCAGGACTATCGTGGAAAGGGAATCCTGGCCCACTCACAATTTTTCAACTACAGTATTGAAAAGGACAAATATTATATTTCAACACTTACAATTTTCGAGGAATTTCCGATTCAAAGTTTCATTTCGGAAAACATTTCTAGTTTGGAGCTGTTGGATTTTGCAGCTGCACCCGTAATAAATAACACATATTTCTTGATGAAACGCTTGTGAATAAACTGATGCGAGTGCGACTAATTAAAACTCTTTCAAAAACTATTTCTAGATAAGAATTGAAAGTCTGGAAAAGCTGTTGCGGGGGTCACCAAGTCTTAGAAGTATAAGTCTGAAGGATTGCGTCGTTTGTGGGGACGATGGTCGAATCCTCAACCGGGAGGAACTTGTTGGGACGCTTTTGCAGATAAATGGAGATATAAGACTCGACGTCCACGTTTTAAACAAAACGTTGGAGCTGGCGTGAAGATTAATCGATGGATGATTTAACGGTTTTAGGATTACGGATTACGAATTACCAATATTAAATTATAGATCAGGGAGAGTTTCGGGATTGAGAATATCTATTTTCCCTTAACCAACAATACCTTTTGTTCCCATCACTTATCCCAACGCAAGAGGTTATAGAGAACGGGAAGAGGAACCTCTTTCAACCTCTCTTTGTTTATTAATCTGTACGGAGGTCAGAGTAGTAAACTGTTTGGGTCTTTCAGTTATTGGTCTAAAAGGTTTTTTCTACCTCATAAAGTAATTTAGCCATAAAAGGTCTTTAAATATTTTACCATTTAAAATTCATTTTTCTGTCTAGTGATTCATTTCATTCATAAAGTATTTGACCTTGAATGACCTTAAAAGAGTGTAGTTAGTCGGAAGGTCAAAAGGTCAAAATATTCTTAACTCTCTGCATATCTCCCTTCACCTCGTTGATGTTGGACTAGAGGGCGGGACTGTTTTTTACGGGACTGTTTTTTACTCAACACAACTTGCTGCATTTCTTTCTTCTACGCATTTGGCATTGTATTGTGGCTACTTCTTCCTTTGTAATAAAAATAAAAGGACCTCTGCTTGACCTTGTTGACCTTTGTCGTTTTTATGGACCTTTGGAAGGGGTTATCCATTCGGGACTTAGTTTGACACATTTTAAAAGACTAAATTGGAAATTGGATAAGGAATAATGAGCAGAAGAAAGGGGAAGAAAGTGGGGGTGGCGGCGGAGGGCCCCCTTCTTCCACCACCTATTCCCCCAAATAATATCAACAACACCACCCAGGTTATTCCACCACAGCATTTCAGTTTATTTATTTATAAAATGAATTTAATCAAACCCTTTGACCTTCGTTTGGACAAAGGAATAAGAAGACCCTTTACGTTTTAATTGTGTAATTAAATTCACATAAATATTAATTAATTGCTTTTGTAGGTTCTTCGGAAGGTGTTGGAGAGGCTGGACTTTGAGTCACTTTCAACCTGCAGACTTGTATGCAAATTATGGAAGGAACAAGTGGGGGATTTATTCGAATCGGAGGGTGCGGTTCGAATGGACATGAGGCTACCTCCCATCCGTCGCCTACTGACTCCGTTGACCCTGGAAGGACCCTCAACAAGCAAAGGTCAAGGGACAAGGGAGGATGACCTTGAAGGAGATATTCTCAAGGAACTGGAACGTTTGAAACTTCCCCGAAGAAACTTGGCATTCTACCCGAACCGGGCGTGGGACCTCCAGACTCTTTTTTCGGAGGTCAAGACAAGGGAGGTTCAGCGTATGCGACTCCACATGATAGATTACAAGCGACCGGTGGTGGAAGAGCTGGAACGGGTCGAGGGGAAGCGTCGTAAGGTCGAAGGTCAGGGTCGGCCACCCTTGGTTCTTCCCAATCTTGAAGAGCTTATCATCGACTCCAAGTTTAACGAAGAGTGTCTCGAACTAACCTTACCAAAAGACTTTTCTTTAGACCTTCCAAAACTGCGTAGCTTGGCTATTTGTCATAAATCTGTGGATCTGGACATGGACGTATTTCTAACTGGAATGAGACCATCGTCCAACTGGATCAGTGGACTTCGGGTACTTAAAATTGACGTACAAACGCTTTGCATCAATCCTGCACAGGTCGAAGAGTTGGAGAACATGGACTTGCAGCTGAACACGCTGGAGTTGAGCGTTTTACGAATTGAAGGACATAGACTTCATAATCGGCTGAGAGAGAACCGGTTCATCCTGGCAGACCTAATCGGGTGTATGTCGGAGACCCTAGAAGTTCTCAGGGTTGGAAGGATAACATTTGTTGATACGATTAGGTCAATTCTTGAAGGATTATCATTGAGAAACTGTGTTTGATATTTGTAGATCACAGCCAAATCCTCTACTCCTCCCACCCGGTCATGCTGCGGAGGATACTTAAGGCCAAGTGGAGATATGACCAGACCAATCTTAGACTTGGAAGAAGTGACGATGAATAAGTTAAGAGTTTTGGAATTAACGGGAGGAGTGGAAGTTGGGAAGATCCAGATAATATTGAAAAAGCTTCCAACCCTAACCACTTGTATTTTAAATTGCAAAAGCGAGGACGGCTCTGTTTTTGTAGGAGTGGATAAGAAGTCAACGTTTCCTCTGATAAGGGAGTTCCAGTATCCAAGAACTTATTCCAGTACGATTATTCCCAAGAATACTCTTCGGTTGTTTCAAAACTTGACCCGGTTGACCCTGACGATTGATCATGAGAATATTCTATGGGAATTGATAAGTGTTTTGAAGGGCAGCTGCATCCAATATCTCAAAATGATAATTAAGGATCAGAAGCCTCTATTAGTTGGAGAGTCTCGCTATTCTACGGATGAACATCGACCAGCAAATATGGAAAACTTGTTCCAAGACTGGAAATGTGAGAACTTAAACATCTCTTTAATCTTCAATTCGAAGCTCTTAAAGGAGACGGACGTTTTATTTGTTTATTTATGTGTTTTAGATTTAAGGGAAGTGGTGTTTTCGAAAGGGGACCGAATAGATTTTGTGGATGGGCTGATGCGGGGAAAATATGTGTCTCGCAGGAAAAGGGAACGGTACGCAAAGGGTGAGGATTTCTCTGGCCCATCAACCCCTTTGGCTGTTTTTAAACGGCTTTATATCAAAAGGTTTATTTCTGCCAACATTGAGAAGGTTCAACTCGTCAACTTTGGCCCTGCTCCCGTAAGTCCAAACCATTCCTTCTTTTTAAGTTGCATAGAGGAAACTCCCACTTGAGTATTCCTTACTTTCAGATAAAAATGGCGAGCGTTGAAGATCTTGTGCTCCAATCTCCCAATCTGCGAAGGCTCACCCTCAAGAACTGCAATATTTGTGACGCTGACTACAGACTGATGGGTCGTAGAGAAGTTTTGGACAGGATTTCAAAGTTGGAACTGGCAAACTCCGAGTTCAAAGTTGAACTTGAATTAAATTTTGAGGTGTGTTTATTTAACTAATTAATTAAATACGTTTTTTCTGTATTTTAATAAACGCTAATTTCATAGAAATCCATAAAAACTGAGCTGAACACGCCGCAGAGTAAACGACAAAAATCTAAACCAAGTCCATCACATCCAGCAATGATGAAAGTAGATGTAAGAAACTGTTTATCTCTCCCTTCACTTCCCACTTTATTAATTAAGCATTATGTGAACACAATTTGTGGAGAGCTACACAATTTAAGATTTGGGTTTTCCAGGTTCTGAAAATGATCTTTGGAGTTCTAGACTTCGATTCCCTTCTCAACTGTCGTGGAGTTTGCAGAAGCTGGCGAGAGTCATCCGAATTTGCCTTCATGTCCAAAGGACGCTTCATTCTTCCATCCAAGGAAAATCAAGCTTGGAAATGCAAAAGTATGGAAAGAAGGAAGAAGGAGCAAATTGAATACGAAACTAAATTGCTGAAGCAGATTTCCGAGTTGAAGTTTCCTATAAAGAATATCTCCATTAATCCCTTACAACTTAGCGATCCGCCCAAGTTTCTAAAGGATGCCGGATTAGCAGAGAAGTTAAAGTCTGTTAAACTGAATTTCACAGGGGATTACAAAATTCCAACAGATTCAGATTCAAGTTCAGATGCAGATTCAGATTCAGATAATAGCTCAATAAAGGTGCAGGATCCAATCTCTCAAGTGGACTTCCCTAAACTCGAGGAGATTGTGCTTGCTGGTAATCCTCTAGAATATGTGAGGTTCAGTCCAAAATCTGGCTTTAGTATCCCAAAACTGCACAGAGTTAGCATTGAAAAACCACCCATGGACATGGAAGACTACGTCGATCGGTCGGGAGATCGGAATGACTTCATCGATATTGATGTATTGATAGAGAGATTAAAATTACGACCAGGCGTTGCGAGAGCTCTGACCTACCTCAATATTAACGGCGGCAGCCTGAAGATTAACACGGAGAATGTCCAAGAACTGATGGACTTCAACTGGAAATTACATCACTTGGAGCTCAGACATTTGGAAATATTTCAGATGGCAGGACACAATGATGATGATGATGATGATATTGAGAACCAAACTATTCATAGCTTGTCTCCTCTTATTGAAAAGATGAGTGAGACGCTGGAGGTTTTGATATTATCCGGAAGGTTTCCTATTAGTGGTTGGAATTATAATTACAATTCTGCTTACAAACGACTGCATCCTCCAGAAGGGCCAAACCTCTGCTCTCTCCAGTTCCTCTCTGAAATGCAGAACCTGAGGGTTCTGGAGTTCCACGGGGCTATTGAAGTGGGTCATATTGAGGATATCTTGATACAGCTGCCACAGCTCAAAAAATGCGTGTTCAACTGCAAGAAGGACTGGAAGGAAGACTTTTTTCGACCGCTGGGATCGGAGGTGACTTTTCCAAACATCCGAGAGTTCCAGTACCCAAGAAACATTTATTGTGAATCCATTCTTGTGAGGACCGTCCAACTGTTTCCTAACCTTGTGAAGTTGACGCTTATGGTGGCCCACGAAAAATACCTCTGGAGTCTTGCCTCGAGTGAACTCAGCAACTTGACCTCTCTACGCGAATTGACCTTGCTAATCAAAGATGCCCCCAATGGATCTTTCGAGAATGGGCATCAAGTGGTCAGGTCATGCACGCCAGAAGAGCGGCCTAAGCTAACTACTCGTATTTTTCATCATTGGAAAGGTAATGCGTCGGCATTTCTAATGTGTTACTTCCTAATCCTTTGTTGACTCAGTAATGGTAAATTGTGTGGAATATTTTGTGTTTTAGCATTGGAAAAGTTAAAGTTTTGGAAGACTGGGATGCAGGACTATCGGGGAAAGAAAATCCTCGCCCCTTTACAGTTCTTCAACTACAGCACTGAAAAAGACAAACTATACACTTCAACTCTTATGATTTTCGAAGAATTCCCGATTCAAGGTTTAATTTCGGATAACATTTCTAGTTTGGAGTTGTTGGATTTTACAGCTGCACCCGTAATACATCTTATTTCTTGATGAAACGCTTGTGAATAATTATTCTGACTAATTAACTCTTTTGTAAAACTACTTTTGTAGATAAGGATTCAAAGTCTGGAGAAGTTGTTGTTGGGGTCACCCAGTCTTAGAAGTATTAGTCTGAAGGATTGCGTCGTTTGTGGGGACGACGGTCGAATCCTCAACCGGGAGGAACTTCTTGAGAGTCTTTCGCAGATAAATGGAGATATAAAACTGGAGATTCAGGTTTTATCGAAATGTGAACTCATCCACCCCGGAAACTAGGATAGGATCTGATTTATACGCCTTGTTCTACCTCTAAAAGACCATTGAATCCATAACTCTTATCTTTAGACGCGATGAATTAATTTATTATATTATTATATGAAAACTGGAAGGACTGGATTGATTGATTAATAATAAAGTTACATAGTTGAAATTGATGAATTCATCCAAAAATTGTACAAAAAGTTCCATCCAATCCCTCAAAATAACAAAACAAGGTATAGCCTTTGGTTAATGTGGAGGTAGGTCTAGGTAAAAAAGTGTTTGGGTCTTGAGTTGAGTTGGTCCAGTAGTGTTTTTTCTAGTTCATTCCAACCAGAAGAGAATTGGGAATTGATAAGATTGAATGATAAGTAGACCGGTTTGCCCAGTCGTCTGGCCAACTTCCCTCCCAACGTTTCACTACAATTATCTCCAGCAGCTCCCATGATTTTAGTTGTGGTTGGACTAGCGCTGTATGGCGTTGTGGCTGCCAAGGAAAGGTCAGACATACTTCCGTCCGGACCGCCGATCCAAATATAGATCCCATTACCTCCGAGATTGATTATCTGGAAACAGACCACTTGTTCCGACACTTTTGTAATGAATTTGTGCATTTTGATTGATGATGATGATAAGGTAAGGTCGGGGGGGTTTTGGAGGGTGGTGGATCCCAAACTGGAAACTAGGTCCGATATTTCAGAAGATCCTACACACAATTCCCCTTCCGCTTCCATAACTTCCCCTAAAAATACACATTAAATTAACTTTTAATATAGGGTGGAGCAATGGAAATAATAATACAGACCTTTAATTTAATTGACCCTACCCTACCCCTTTCCATATGCTGCCATCGTCAATTAAGCCGCAGGCTATCGTTTACATGCTAGAAGCCGCGGCATATGACAGGGGTTTAGGGTATATGTTGAATTGAAGATAATAGAGTGAACTTACAGATAAAAATGTATTTTACAGAAGTCTAAGATAAGCGTCCAGGGCCCTTGATCGATAAGCGTCCGGCCGTCTAGCTTATCTCTCTGTAAAAGGGTAGAGATATTATGTAATTAGAGTTTTGGTTGGATTGATTTGGGAGCGTCTGACCTCTGACCTGTTCCACGTAAAAAAATGAATATAAATGTAGAAAACGGATGCTCTTAAACGCTGGAAATAATGAAGGTTTCGAAAATTTTGAAACTATATTTACCTTTTTTATTATGTTTATCGGGATCGGGATCGAGCGCAGGGCAGCTTTTCAAAATTCCTGTTAAAGGGGTAAAAAGAGAACTCCCGCCATTCCAAATTACATGTGCTAGTATCAATTAAACTAAACAGTGTGTAGGGATAAAAATAAAAACAGAGGAATAAGGAAAGGACTCACGAGGGTCACGCAACGCACGGTCAGATTTAAAAACTAGAGAAAGGGTCAAAGGTCAAAAGGAAGGGTCATTAAGAAGGTCATGCACCCAAAGTTGGAACATTCAAGGTCAAAAGTAAATCACAACTAAAAGGGGTTTTGTCTTTCTATTTCTGTTTTTTGGGGCCGGTTTTGTTTTACAAATTGTTGGATGCCTCGCAGCGTTTTTATAAAGTTGTTTGTTTTGTTTTATATATAGATATTGTGGAACCGCAGCGTCTTCCGGTGATAATTCAATAAAGATAAGGAAGTTCTGAGTCGTTTTGGTACGAAATCTGGTGCGTTCTTTTAGGCTTGGATTTGGATTACGAAAAAAAATCCGTAAATATAAAATGAATTGACTTTGAATAATATTTTAATAGGCTAAGGATGAAGTTTGAGCTTCCAGCGTCGCAGCGCTTTTGCTAGCAACAAGGACAGCGTAATGGTCTTATCCCTTTCCTACTGTTCCTCATCAAAATCCATATGTTCTTATCAACTGGTTCGAAACTTGGGTGACCTGTTCTTTGGAGGAGGATCCAGGTCAAGATATCTTTCAAGTTTGGTCAAACCAAAGGTCACTCTAGGCTTATCTCCCCCAAAAGAAGATAACCCTTCGGAACCTCCCCCACCAACCGCAAGCGTCAAGGTTGTTGTGGCTAAAGGGAAAAAACCTAAACCGAAAACCAAACGTCTTTCAAAGTCAGCGGAACTCCTCAGCTACATATACGATAAAGGAGGTGACCTCGGGTCAAAGGGAGCCCCTCTCCTTCCCCGGAAGGCCCTTAAGGTCACATCCTCAATCCCGACAACAGCCTACCTTATCCAGCAATCCGTGGCGGAACAGATCGTCCAGGAGATTATAACACATTCTAACCCCGATTTAACCGCTCCGGCCATAGAACTTTCTCCCGGATTTGGCCTTCTTACTGCGGAACTTTTACGTCGTGGATTTAAAAACCTTACTTGTCTCGAGGATAATTCAAAACTTGCCAAGTTCCTGACGGAACAGCTCAAAGTTCCTGTGTTGAATGAAGGATTTGACCAGCTCCCCAAACACCATCATTTGGATAAATTAGACGGAGGTCACCGAATCGGGGATATTCTTGCTCAAATCAAGAATCCCGTGAGGGAATCTCTGCCAAATCTCCTGGTTTTTGGAGCAATTCCCCATCTAAGTCTTATTAATTTTATAATCAAGTGTGCAGTGACACAGAAACTGTTCTACGAAGAGGATACCGGCTGGGCCGACCCTGTTTACTACATCGGTAGGTCTTATCTTCATCTTATCTTCATCTTATCTTTATCAACCCCTTCACAAGATAACCTTCCTTTTTTCCAGCTCTCGGATCAAAGGCGTACTGGGTGCTGAGCTCGACTCCCTCCTCCGGCTTGTTCCTCTACAGACCCTCAGCAATCCTGTTCCAACTTCTGTTTAAATCGAGTCTGCTGAAAGTCCTCCCCCAAAAGGCCTTCGTCCCCTGGGTCCACACCCCCTTTGAGGGTAAGTCTATAAAATTCAAACTCCGCAACGCCTTCGACCCCAACTGCATGTACCTGGTCAGATTGGAGACAAACTTGGAGGTGATAAAGGCAATCGGAGGAAAGGAGCACCTCCTCTCCCTCTGGTACTTTGTTAGGCACCATTTGTACTCGAGGAAGAACGCCATAGTTCCTCAACTAGAGCAGTGGGTTCCTGGCAGTGGGGCTCGACTTATACGGAAAGGATACACGATTTATAGTCAGTTTGGCCAACTATCTCCTCAGCAGATTTTAGCACTTTATCTAGAATTCACGTCATGGCCTGAATTCCCTGGATCCAGTTTCCTCACGGCGGTTGACAAGTTCCACACTCGGTTGGATATTCAGCACGAGGAGAGTTGAGAAGAGACCTTTCTATAGTTTATTTTTACAAGAATTCAAGGAAGAAAGGTAGGGAAAGTGGATACTGGATTCCATTTTAAGTTTCAAAGTTCCGAGTTTTTATATTTGAAACTCTTTTTTTAGATGGGCCTTAAAGTAAAAGAAGAGAAGGAGGATGAGGAGGAAAATAATGAAGGGACGAATAGTGAATTCCTAGATCCCCGGCTTGGCCTTCCTATCAAAGCCATCCAGGTAAAGTTAGACTTTTTAAAATAAAAACCCTTATTCCAGTTTTATAAATACTTTGTTTTTGTAAAAGGAAAAGTGGAAGTTGGTTCCGGCGTTTTTGGAGGTGAAGGGTCTAGTAAAGCAGCACATTGACTCTTACAACTATTTTATAAATGTGGATATCAAGAAGATCGTCATGTCGAATGCTCGAGTGGTTTGTGACGTGGACCCCACGTTCTATCTTCAATATTTGAATGTCTATGTGGGGAGTCCTGACGTTGAGGAAGGGTTTAATATTTCCAAGACGAGTACTCCGCACGAGTGTCGTCTGAGGGATATCACGTACTCTGCCCCTATCACTGTGGATATTGAGTACATACGGGGGACGCAGCGAGTCATTAGAAATGCACTTCCTATCGGCAGGTAATCTCTCTTTTTAATTAGGCTTTTTATCCCCTAGAAAGTAAGAAAGGAAGGAAGGAAGTCTGACGTTGTTTTTGTTTGTTTTAGGATGCCAATAATGCTTAGAAGTTCCAATTGTGCTCTTTACGGGAAGTCCAATGCAGAGCTGGCCAAGCTTAACGAATGTCCTTATGATCCCGGTGGTTATTTTGTTGTGAGAGGAACTGAAAAGGTAAGACTGTCAATCTAGAGTTTGTAGAGTGACACAAAATGGGTGTAAATTGTCTTTTAAACCCGTAATTCCTTGACAATAGGCCGCCCCCTTTAATTAAACCGTACGCTATCCTTTACATGTTAAACATGCGTCATAACGTAACTTTTTCCCTGCATACGCCGTAGCCTAATGACAGGGAATTACGGTAATTGGTAGTAATAAGTGTAATTGTAATGTTTGTCCAGGTGATCCTAATCCAAGAGCAACTGTCAAAGAATCGAATAATCGTAGAGGAAGATCGTAAAGGAGAAATAACGGCCCAAGTGACGAGCAGCACTCACGAGAAGAAGTCACGAACAAACATAGTAGTAAAACACGGGAAGTACTACTTGAGGCACAACACTCTCCAGGAAGACGTCCTCGTCACCGTCATGATGAGAGCAATGGGAATAGAATCCGACATGGAGATAATCCAACTTATCGGGACAGAGGAGGCTGTGATCGGATCACTCATGGCTACCATCGAGGATACGCAGAAACTAGACATTTACACTCAGGAACAAGCGCTTAAGCATTTGGGAGCCAAGTTGAAACAGAAACGGTACGGACCTCCGGCAGGACAGGGATCTAAAAAACGGTCCGTTGATGATGAGGTCAGGGAATTGTTGGCCACAACCGTCTTGCCAAACGTTCCTGTAAGTTACTTGAATATAAGTAGGGAAGCGCCGTCCCTGCGCCCTCTCCAAATATGCCCCGCCCGGCGCTACCCCGTGCCCAAACGTTAAGTATAGGGCGCCTTAAATGTTCAGGGCATTATGTCCTGCTTTTGGGCATGCCCTGACACCCTCGTGTCCTGGGCGCGTGGGCATGGTAAAACCCTAGTAAGGAAACGCCGTGCCCGCGCCCTCGCGAAATATGCCCCGATGCCCTAGGCATATGCCCGGCGCTGCCCCATGCCCAAGTGTTAAGTAGAGGGCGCCTTAAATTTTCAGGGCATTATGTCCTGCTTTTGGGCATGCTCTGCCCTGACGCCCTCGTGCCCTGGGCGCGTGGGCATGGTAAAACCCTAAATATAAGATAAGAAAAAGGGGGAATTATTCTAATGTTTCTTTGTGTAATTTAGGTAGAAAACTTTAACTACAAATTGAAGGCGATGTACACAGGGATGATGGTCCGAAGGGTTATTCAGGCGCAACAAGACCACAGCATGATTGATGATCGAGACTACTATGGAAATAAAAGGATGGAGCTGGCCGGATCCCTTCTTGCCCTTTTGTTTGAAGATCTCTTTAAAAAGTTCAATTGGGAGGTTAGTCAGCCACTATTCCTTTTTAGTAAAGAAGGTTTATAGTTTTAAAAGTTATGTAAATGAGGGTTGTTTTTTTTAGTTGAAGATGATAGCGGATAAGAATATTCCAAAGGTTAAGGCAGCCGTGTTCGACGTCGTCACTCACATGCGTCAAGATCAAATTACTAATGGATTGGAAACGGCCATTTCAACTGTAAAAAGACTTGACCAATATTCTGCTAAAAGTTGTACGTTTAAATACGTTTAAATTTTAAAGAGGTTTCCTACTGAATTAGGGTAACTGGACGATCAAACGGTTTAAAATGGAACGTCTAGGAGTAACCCAGGTTTTATCCCGACTCTCGTACATCTCCTGTCTTGGAATGATGACCCGGGTCAACTCACAGTTTGAGAAAACCCGGAAAGTATCCGGACCACGGTCTCTTCAAGCCTCTCAATGGGGAATGATGTGTCCGGCCGATACTCCTGAAGGAGAGGTAAACCAAACCAACTACCCGTTTTAATTCCCCCTCCTTGTTACCCATGCATGCAGTTTCAGAGTTATTCACATTAACTTTCTGTACAATAATTCATATTCCTTAGACTAGGGCTCGAAGCATATTTTAATAAGTATTATTTCTTTGTAGTCATGCGGTCTGGTAAAAAACCTTGCCCTGATGACCCACATAACGACCGAAGTAGAGGAAGAGGGGATCCTCCGCCTGATCTACAACCTGGGAGTAGAAGACGTAATGTTAATGTCAGGAGAGGAACTCCACGAGCCGGACTCCTTTGCCGTCTTCCTCAACGGAGGGATCGTGGGTCTAATCCGAAACTACGAGAAACTAATCTACATCTTCAGAAGACTCCGAAGGTTAGGCTACATCTCGGGCTTTGTCTCCGTCTACCCGGACCTAAAGCAAAGAGCCATCTACATAAGTTCAGACATGGGCCGACTCTGCCGACCCTACGTGATTGTCGACGAAGGCCGTCCCAAACTGACCCAGAGGCACATAGAGGAACTCAAGAGTGGACTCCGGTCCTTTGAGGACTTCCTTACTGAAGGGATCATAGAGTATTTGGATGTTAATGAGGAGAACGATAGCTACATCGCCCTCTACGAGCACCTTATTCAAGGGGACACCACTCATTTGGAGATTGAGCCCTTTACCCTTTTAGGAGCTTGTGCTGGCCTTGTCCCTTATCCCCATCATAATCAGAGTCCCAGGAATACTTATCAATGTGCTATGGGCAAGCAGGCTATGGGTAAACACTACACAGGATTTTTATAGATGTTAGTGGAGATGTTATTAAGGATGGAGTGTTGTTTTTTGTGTAGGAACGATTGGATTGAATCAGAAGAACCGGATCGACACGCTCATGTACAATCTGGTCTATCCCCAGAAACCGATGGTCAAGTCGAGAACGATTGAACTGATTAATTTTGAGAATCTTCCGGCAGGACAGAATGCTATTATTTGTGTGATGAGTTATAGTGGATATGATATCGAGGATGCGTTGATTCTTAATAGAGCTTCTGTAGATCGAGGTAAGTAGAGTAACTTCCTTAGGAGTTGAGTAGAAATAATAAGGTTGATTAAAGGGATAGTATTTTATTGTAGGTTATGGGAGATGCCTGGTGTACAGGAATGCAAAATGTGCTCTGAAACGGTATGCAAATCAGACGTTTGACAGATTGATGGGTCCTCTTCTGGATTCCGAGACCAAGAAACCGATTTGGAGACACGAATGGTTGGATGCGGATGGGATAGCTGTTCCTGGAGCTAGACTTGATAACAAACAAGTAAATATTTTTAAGATTAGATGATTTTGGCATTGATTGCTGACCGGATGTACTAGTACTGGCCTTTCTCACTGGATTGAATAAGGGAAAGGATAAAATAGATCAGATAGTAAAGGATTCCAATATCTTTTGGGAGAATTGTGCTTAAAAGAATGTAGTTTTAATTCTACAAGGATATTGGTACAGTTATTGATAAAACCTGATCATCAGATCTCTCCTTAGAAAAGTCCTTATTCTTGGAGAGTTTAAGCGGATCAGAAAAAAAAGAATGGCAATGTAGCATGGGAGCTAGTCTGAAGTATTGATAGCTCTTCATGTCCCCCGCAATTGCTACAATCTACAATCTACTAAACGGAAAAATGGACAACTTACTACTGAAGGTTTAAACACTGAAGCCCTTTAATTTTGTGTTAGGTGATGATAAATAAGTCGATGCCGACGGTGACACAGGCGGCAGTGGCCGCCGACGACGAGCGGAAAGGAGGAGAGTTCAAGGACGTCCCGATAACTTACAAAGGGCCCATCCCCTCCTACGTGGAAAAGGTCATGATCTCGTCAAATAATGAGGATGCGTTCATATTTAAACTTCTATTGAGGCAGACCAGGCGGCCGGAGTTGGGGGACAAGTTTAGCAGTCGGCACGGACAAAAGGGGGTCACCGGTTCGTATATATTTGAGGTTTATTTAATCTTATCTTTTAAACCTAGGAAAAGGAGTAGTAAGTTGTGCTGGGTCTGGTTTCAGGCTTGATAGTTCAACAGGAAGATATGCCGTTCAATGACCGTGGGATCTGTCCGGATGTTATCATGAACCCGCATGGGTTCCCTTCTCGGATGACTGTGGGAAAGCTTATCGAACTCCTTGCAGGGAAGGCCGGCCTTCTTGATGGTTGTCATCATTATGGAACGGGTAAAAAGAAGGGAGTAGAATTCAAAGTTTTAGTTGTTAGAATTCTTGTAAACTTTGTCCTTTAATTTAAAGCGTTCGGGGGTTCAAAAGTGGAAGACGTTTGTGAGGATTTGGTCCGACACGGTTACAACTACCAAGGGAAGGATTTATTCTATTCGGGAATAACTGGGGAACCCCTCGTCGGTTATATTTACTCCGGACCCGTAAATCACCCCCTTGTTTTTGTAAATCTCTCTAAATTCTATGTAGGAAGTTGATTGAACGTTTACTTATTGTGGTTAGGTTTACTACCAAAAGTTAAAGCACATGGTGGTTGACAAGATGCATGCTCGTGCCCGTGGTCCAAGAGCCGTTCTGACCCGTCAGCCAACAGAAGGTCGATCTCGAGAGGGTGGACTTCGTCTTGGGGAAATGGAACGAGATTGTCTGATTGGCTATGGAGCCTCTATGCTTCTTCTTGAGAGACTTATGATCTCTAGTGATGTGTTTGAAGTGGATGTTTGTAATAAATGTGGAATCATGGGATATTCCGGATGGCAAGTTTACTATCCTTTCTTACCTTCCTTTCCTTTATTTCTAATCTAATAATAAATGTCTGTTTTATTTATTAGGTGTCACGGTTGCAAGTCAAGTCTGGACGTTTATTCCATAAAGATCCCATACGCTTGTAAACTCCTATTTCAAGAACTACAGTCCATGAATATTATCCCTAGACTTCAGCTTCAGAAAATGAGTGCATGAGTTTAGTAAAAGTATATTAGTTTACTCCATGTATGCAGTCTCTTGTAGAGAGTAGAGTTATTTATTGTTAAAATTATGTTTAAAATCAAGCAAAAGAAACTACCGCAAACCCTCGCCCATATGCCGCCCTCGTTAATTACCCCTCACGCCTATCCTTTACATGTTTAAAGGGGTATCTCTCTCATGTTAGTTATGCTTAATGCATCTTTTTCTGGATATATAAGCCGCGGTGTATGGGCAAGGATTTAGGGTATTTCTTAGGACTTTTTGTAAAACTGACTGACGTTGTTTAAAAAAATAAACATGCCGCCCTCGCTAATTATTCCGCAGCACGCCCATCCTTTACATGTTAAAAGGGTTATCTCTCTCATGTTAATTATGCTTCAAAACATATTTTTTCCATAAGCCGCGAGCGATGTATGGGCGAGGATTAAGGGCAGTTGTGGGGCAACTGGAGGCCAGTTGAGTTGAACAAAATTTGAATGATTTATATTTATGTTGGATTTGTAAATGAAGTTTAGACCTTTTTGAATTTTGAATAACGAGAGAGGTCACGGTGTCCCGTTTGTGTGACCTTTAAAGGTCAGGAAGGATGTTAAGGTTTGGTAGGTCAGTTTTGAGCCCTTTTTTAGATCCCGTTTATTGTAATTGTTCGTCAGTCGGGATCGGGATTTCGGTTAATAATCAACAAGTCCGGTTTAGATTTTTCAAAGATAGGCCAAGGATCCTGCAGAGAAATCACGGATATGAAGATAAGGTGAGTTGGGCTTATCTGCGGATGTACTTCATTCCACATGCAGTATTGGGGGGGGGGGCTGTTACTAAATTACGTAACGCAATAGGAGGCAGGGGGGGGGTCGAGTATGGGGCAGCCCTCCCATCATCAACGCAACAGTCACAGTGAACGCGCAACGCGGTCATCTTTTGCCTTACGAAGCGGGTTTTAAAAGGCACCAGTTTGCGTAACGTAGCGGGATTAAAAAGACCGAAGTTTGTTTTACGTAGCGTGGTCATAAGGGTCGGATTGATTTTGCGTTACGTAGCGTGGTCAAAATGGTCGGATTTTGCGTTACTTAATTGAGGAACAGCGTTAAAGTTGATAGCAACCGTGACTTAATTGGTTATTGTACGTTTTGTAGTTAGATTGGCGAGGTCTTCTGCCGCGGATTGCAGTAGGAAAGGGTCTGCCGATGCCGCCGTACGTTCCAAATAAGAATTGGTCAGAACGAAGAGCCCTAACCGGTCAAAATGACTACATTGACATCCTTGGAGATGATGAGAGTATAAATCCGATCAAATTCCAGCACCACATCCCCCAATGGCTTAAGGGATTCAAGGGAAACGAATATCAGGTAACTATACCACGTCCCCTCTAATTAATTACCCCCTTTTGAACCAAAGTCCCCGTATTTTAAAGTTTTAAAAGCCATCTTTTGTGTAAATATTGCAGATGTTATTGAGGAAACGGGCGTTCCAGCCGGATAATGTTGCTCCACACGGTCCTAAAGCGTTGAGAAAGCGGCTCAAGTATCTCTACAATCATTTAAATTACAATACAAAAAACTTTATGGATAAAAGGGTTCTGCGGAAATAGGTCAGAGGTCAGAGGTCAGCTCCCTAAAACTAACTACAAGTGTTCTTCTAGTGTTTGACTGTCTTCTTAGGTTTTGAATCCAGAATCCAGGGATATGGATAATAAAAGTTTGTAAGTAGTAATTAACTGGAAGAGGATTCTGGTGCTAATTAAACGCGTTTCTCATAAAACCTCATTTAGTTGCGTACTATCCTTCGGTGGTCAAATTGGAGTAAAAGCCATTTTGCTTACATTAGCCGCGGTCTATGTACGAGGAATTTAATGTCGTATCGCGCAGTCTAGCAGGATCATATTTGTGTGGATTGTTCATGAGATAATTTCGCGAGATCGCAAACATTTTGAGAAGAATATATTTGGCAAAGCGTTTGCGAATATTTCGCGAGATCGCAAACATTTTGAGAAGAATATATTTGGCAAAGCGTTTGCGAATATTTCGCGAGATCGCAAACATTTTGAGAAGAATATATTTGGCAAAGCGTTTGCGAATATTTCGCGAGATCGTAAAAAGAATTCAACAATTAACCCTTTGATGCGGGGGTGTTTTCGAAGTTGCTATGCGTTATTACGGGAGGCCTATTTATAAATTTTGACTTATCATCGGGCGGTCACCAAGGTATGCGATACCTTGGTTTCGGGCAAGAAATATGAC
>JAQFZX010001946.1:0-23498 GCA_034682405.1 Hydroisotoma schaefferi | reverse complement strand
TCCTTATTACTCGAGTTATCGAGCGGACACACAGACGGACAGCGTGGCTACATAAGCCCAATTGACTGGGCTAAAACTAAGAAAGGACACAAACTTCAATCAAATTGAGTCTCTGTTATTTGGTTTGGTTTAATCATTTTCAGTCAATTTTTCATCATACTCCATACTTTGTCTATGATTATTCCCTTAGTTCTACCTGTGCAAAAAACGTATAACTAGGTTTAACAGGGCAGTCCAACCTCCAATCAATTATATTATTTGAGTTAATATCTTATAAAACTGAGTAAACGGCAGAACACTGGATATTTAGGAGTTCGTGCACCACAAGGGTACTTTAGTTGAGTCTCGAGAGCGGATCTTCCCAGCACAATTTCCGACCGATAGGACAGGTTTATTTTAAGCGTCAAGAGAACAAAGTGTTAATTTTTGTCAGAAATAGCAAGGTGTGGAAGTTAAAGAAAGTAACCTCTACCATAACAATGACCCGAAAAACCATATTATTACTGATGAACCAGTTCTCATTGAGATTTAATTTCATGCCGCTACAACCCATAAACTGGGACCGTCGCTCAGGCGCTTTCAAAGTTACTAAAGGGTGGCCCCTATTACCTTGGTCATTTTTCCTAGTTGGCTTAGGCGTCGGATACACTTCATGCATTTGGCTACTAACTGGTACACTATTTACTTCATATACTATGAACATTTTCCCCACCATTTGTTTCATATCCATTGCATTAGCAACGATCACGAGCTTGCTGTTCAATCTACTTCTACATCATTTCGGGGAGATGATAGCCGCTGGATTCACACAACATGTATACTTTTCGAAGGCATATCAAGCCTGTGTAAAATGTAAGTCCGCAGTTTTATTTTGAACAACAGATTTAAATGCTCTACAGCACTTTTCCCAAAAGTAGGCGTAAAGCTATTAAGTAACCGACTCGTCAGATGAGAACTGACCAATTCTACTGACGAATATAATACCCTTTCAGAGCAGACCCAACTTTGTGCCTCCGGTAGGTCAATACCTTACATTTGATACCAAGATGGGCAAAACCGGTCAAACTGAACGGTAGAACCATAGTTTAGAACTTTTAAGGTCAAAAGCAAAAAAGTGCAGTGATATTAAGCAAAAACCACCGAGTGCAGACGGTACAGCCCATTCCAGAGCGCTTTTTAAGTATTTATAGATGCTTGTATTTTGCATAGACAAAGGGCCGTATTAATATTTGGCGCTTTCGCAGAGTAGTCACTCACACTCACGAAAGTGTGAGGAAGTATAAAGACCAAATCGTATTCATAATGAATTTTGAGGACCCACTTACGTGTGTGAACATTTTAGGGTAAGTAAGTGGTGATTTGAGAGTGCTTTCCATTTCCTTTAAAACTCGAAGGGTTTCTCCATATTAAGTTCTACTGTCTTCGCTGCGAATGGATTTTTAAATGTCTGTAACGATTTTAATGAATCAAATTAACCTTTTAGCATCATAAAAAGCCAAAGATAAGGAGGAAATAGCTCGATTACCAGCGATAACCCAGTCAGAGCAGGCTATTTGGCAGACTTTGCTTAAAATATATTCCAGTGTTTATAAAAACAAAACAACAAATCGCTGATGGTTTATTAATTAATTGATTACCAAATGAAGTAAAAAAATAACGTTTCCCCGAAATAATGGCCTGGATGAATTATGAATTGGAATGAACAATTAGAAAGTCTATTAGCATACAAGATATGGCAAATCCCTAATTTTAGCATAGAAAGAAAGTTGGGCTTTACATCGGAAGATTATTTCGGGAACTACGTTATACTTCCACCCTCTACGGTTTCACTGTACTCCCTAAAATTCCGGAAAACCCATATGCTTTACATGTTAATTAAACTACGCCAAGTCACACCCCTTTCTATGCTCTAATGATATTTGTACCCCCTGGTACCCACTCGTAGTTTTGCGCTTTTGTAATTAATAATAACTTATTATTTCTTTTAGCTTAAGGTAGTCAACGCGCAATGAACTAATTAAAATTGATTCCAGATGTTTCACATGCATAAAATCGCTACTAAAAATTGTACAGCCGGCATCTGGATGAATTTGAGCATGATGTCGGTTATAAGAGCGCGATGTGACTAGGATGTGATGAGTAGGCAAGATGTTGCGTTATTTGTTTGTGTGAAGAAATAGCTCTTGAACGATGCCCCACTTGAAGGGGCATAGATTAATCTTTATACGGTATACGAACCTTTCAAAGGGATTTCATAGGTCCTTAAAACGCGGTTAAGGTACATGATAGTTAAGCTGCATGTTTCAATGTATGTTTTAAAAACGAAAGAATGCTATGTTATGTTCAACATTTTAAAACAAATTCATTATAATGAAGCTGAAATCAAGAGTGAATATGAAAAGTACCTCTGAGCATGTCTCAGAAAATTGAGAGTTTACTTTCAAACTTCTCGACTTTCACTCCCTAAATTTCATTATTAATTTCACCAGACTGAAAGTCGAGATCTCCACTTCCACTCCCTGGTGAAAGTAGAGAAATTCAAGATGGAGCTTTATTTTAAATTGCGCACTTTCGCTATCACACACACTCACAAACGCTAAAGTGGCGATTATTAATACCGGCCAGTAAGTTCCTTATCCGATTTCCAGTAGCCTCTATGAGATACTCTTCATCGGGCCAGTTTCTTGACATCTGCCTTACAATAACTTCTATTGTATGCAAGTTCATAAATTATTTTAATAAAATCTGAAATCTTCCAGTGCATTTACCAAATAGACGGCTCACCTCCAGACGATTTACCAACATTCTGCTAACCTATACAGCCTATCTGATGCCCACAATATTTGCTTTCATGGGCCCATTCTTTGCCATCGTTGTCTCCTACATCAATGCCGACGCTTATCTTTTTGTGTGGCACCGATTCTACCCAGAACAGCTTACAGGAATCCCTCAAATGATGTCCTACCTAATCCGATTCCTCCTCTGTTACTGGCCCGCAGTAGAAGTGGTGCGAACTTGGTGTCTTATCCTTGAATTGACTCTTTGTTCAACGATGATCTATGACGACTGCACCAATTCCTGTTGGAGCCTTTTTAAAGAACAGCCAGCTTGGATGACCAAACGTCAAATATCTGCTAAATTAAAAAATAATATTGAACTCTATAAAAGCTTTCAGTTCCTCCATTTCCACTGGCTAAGATGGACAGAAGTGTTCGCTTTCGGGCTTTTGAGCGCTGGTTGGGTGATTTCATTACTTTTGGAATTCATGTCTTTAAAATTTTACGGAATAATTCCAATGCCCTTCTACTTCTTGTTCCCTTCGGCTGCAGTCATTGCTAATGTGACAAAGGTTATCTGTTTGGGTTTTGCATGTGATTTTACGCTCGTGCTGGAAAATCTACTTTGTGGTTGGAACTTTCGAGCACTTTACTGTCAAGAGGGTAAAAGGTTTCGAAAAGTAATAATCTCTTTGAAACCAGTTAGGCTTCGTACTGGCATCAATGAGCATAAGTTTTTTGATCTTACACGAGGATTCAAAGGTAAATTCATATGGTGGGATACTTACTATTTGATTACTATGCTGCTGTCAATTCCTACTACTAGAAATACTAACTGAAAGGTTAAAACATTAGGGGGATCTTCTTTGCTTCTGCATAATTTCTAAAATATGTACTATAGCTTTACCCAATAATCGATACTTTATCTGGTATTCTATGACAAATAATAAGCATGAGGGAGGAAACAATTTATTTACTTGTACTTTCTTCTCCGTCTATGGAACGTTGAACCGTTTTTGGTACATAGTGAACCGAAAACAGTTTACCTACATTAACCAGAAACTGTTTATACCTATAAACCTTTCTCGGTTCATTATGAACCAACAACGGTTCAAAAGTTCCCTACTGTCTTTGTTAATTGATCAAATTCTGTTCTATAGTTATTTCAATTCTAGTAGTACGTTCTATTTTGCAATGAACTGGCCGATATTTCGTTTTTGGGGAAGAAAATAAAAATTAAAGTAAGCCCTCCTTGGTTTATGGAACTGCCTTTCTCTTTGCAGTAGTTGTATTGCTCATCCTCAGACTCACATAACAACCCTTCAATTATCGGTCATTTCTTCACTTTTATATCTTCTAGTAAACCGCACATCAAACACCACCTTCTGCAACTGGAAATCAAGCATTCCTATTTTTACAAGTTGTTTCTAGACACAGTTAAGTGTAAAAATGTTGCCGACAAAGGTTAAATATTTTAACCCATTAAAACCATTAAAACCCACAGCGCTGGGTTTTAGCAAACCCGGATGCTAAGTCTGAGTAATCTGTCGATCTTTTATTTAATAAATGCCACCAACACCACCAACAGCCGATAACCAATCAAATATATTATCGAATCTAATCGGTTCGCAACGTCGCTACTCGCTCGTTATCCATGCAAAATCGGAGAAAATGCATAAAGAAACTGAAATCGCCTGCATTTGTAAATTTTTTAAACCCCTAGAATGAGCTAAAACCTGTAAAAACTATTTGGCCATGGCATACATGTAGTCGGGCAGTAGATAAGCATTGGAAAACTACATGACATAGATGTATTCGGGCTGCAGGATTAACGTTTCTGACTACATGACATACATGTAGCTGGGACTCACATGGTTAGGAACCATTATGTTATAAACGGTTAAAATAAATGGATCCCTTTTTCTCTAACTCGACCTTTCTTTATTTTGTAAAGTTTTTTGCAGCAACATATTTATACGAGGTCTACCCAATAAACCAAAAATTGATGTTTAATAAATAGTTTTTAATTCAAGTTAGGTATGTAGTAATGAAAAACGTATGTAACAATCCAGCAACAAACTTTTACGTAAAAACGTATTGATTTCTATTGTTAATGCGACATACCTTATGCATACCTTATGCAGTAGAAGAACCTTTATGAATCCAATTTAAGACCATTTCTAAACTTTCTAACTGGTTGACTAGCATAGATAGCATCCAGCTGGACATGTTTTATTATCAAACAATGACGATTACATTTCTTCACATCAAATCATATTAATTCATCCTTATTAATTTGATGACTGAAAAATTTCTCAAGGGCTAAAACATCATCCTTTCATAAACTTATAAGTTCATACTGCTCAACTACATATGCTTCTTCTTCGTGTAAGTTTTTAAAATTAGATGATGGACTGTCCAGTAAATGCTTAAAAACTTGGAAAATAAAGTCAAGGGTACCTATCCTGAAACGCAAGCGTTTACTTGCGATACTTGCATTTTTTTAATGAAACAAATTATCGTAATTGTAATTTCAGTTGGTCATCAATAACAGTGCCTTGAATTTATTTTAATGGGATTTCGTATTTACATAATGACTCCAAAAACAATAAAATTATAACTCTCGAAAATTAAAACTCATGATATACCTCCTCCAAGCAGCCTCGTTAGCCCAGTAATAGATTAAATGACCAGCTTCCCTTTTCCCAATTTAATGACCGTATTGGGGACCTCAAGGGTCTGTAATTATCAGATTGGGTAAAAATTAATTAGGTTTCGTCATTTTAAATCAACTGTTAATTAACCATTTTTGCATTTTAAGGCCTAATCGGGTCTTTTTTGGCCCCCACGGGTCTCTAAATGCTCGAAATTGTGCAAAATATTGTATTATTCGGCATTTTTAGTCAAAAGTAGAGCAAAAATTGCTTCCCTTTAAAGACCCCATCGGGTATTTTTTTTTACTTCAACAGGTCTTTAGATGGTTGAATTCGTAAAAATTTTGGGATTTTAAATCAAAAGCAGAAAGATTTTTTAATTTAAGGACCCTATAGGGTACGTTTTACCGTAACGGGTTTCCAACTGGTCGAATTCGTAAAAACAAGCCTTTTTCGTTATTTTCAATCAAAAATAGAGAATTTATTGTTTCCGTACTTAAAGACCATAGGAGGTTTTGGGATCTCCAGGGGTCACTACGTTGACCAAACGACTTCAATTTTCGGGAATCACATAGTTATTACAGTTGCCACCGTTGTATTAAATTTCAGACAGATTAGTCTGGTAGGTTTTGAGATCTCGTACAGAATGACAGACAGACAGACGGATAACGTGGCTGACTTAGCTCAATTGACTGGCCTTACACTAAAAAAGGACATAAACTTCAATCAAATTGAGTCTCTATTATTTGGTTGAGTTTAATCATTTTCAGTCAATTTTTCATCATTCTCCATACTTTGTCTATGATTATTCTCTTAGTTCTAGCTATGCAAAAAACGTATAACTAGGTTTAACAGGGCAGTCCAACCTCCAATCAATTATATTATTGGAGTTAATATCTTATAAAACTGAGTAAACTGCAGAACACAATGGATATTTAAGCGTGCGTGCAACAGAAGAGTACTTTAGTTGACTCTCAAGAGCGGATGTTTCCACCACTTTTTGAACGGGCAGGTTTATTTTAAGCGTCAAGAGAACAGAGTGCTAATTTTTGTCCGAAATAGTAAGGTGTTGAAGATTCAACGAAACAATGACGCGAAAAACCATATTATTACTGATGAACCTTTTCTCATTGAGATTTAATTTTATGCCCCCACAACCAATAAACTGGGATCGTCGTTCAGGCACATTCAACGTTACTACAGGGTGGCCTCTATTACCCTGGTCATTGCTCCTAGTTGGCTTAGCCGTCGGATCCACTTCATGCATTTGGCTACTAACTTCTACACTATTTACTTCATATACTATGAACATTTTCCCCACCATTTTTTTCATAGCAGTTGCAGTAGCAACGATCACCAGTTTGCTGTTCAATCTACTTCTATATCATTTCGGGGAGATGATAGCTGCTGGATTCACACAACATGCATACTTTTCGGAGGCTTATCAAACCTGTGTAAAATGTAAGTTTGAACTTTTATTTTTAACAACAGATTTAAACGGTTTACAGCACGTTTCACAAAGCTGGGCCTGAAGCCATAAAGCGGCAGACTCGTTAGATGACATTTAACCAATTCTACTGACGAATGACTCACGCTTTCACAGCAAACCGAATTTTGTGCAACTGGATGGTTAATATCTTACATTTGACAACAAGGTGAGCAAAACCAGTCAAATTTCACGGCAGAACCATTACTTGAGAATTTTTAAGGTCAAAAATAGTGACAGAAACCTCCGGGTGAAGCTGGCCGAGCCCATTTCAGGTCGCTTTGGCACAGTATTTATACATGCTTGTATTCTGCGTAGATAAAAATAAGATAAGATAAGATACAAAATAGCACAGGTTTCCGCCATGAAATTGAGTTTCCTATCGGATTTCCATTAGCCTGTTACTCATTCGACAGGATTTGTTCATATCTACCTTTTAATTGCTTTTAGTTATTTTATACAAGTTTATAAATTATTTTATTTAAACCACAAATCTTTCAGTGCCTTTACCGAATAGACGCCTTACCTTCAGACGATTTAAAACATCCTGCTAACTTATACAGCCCATCTGATGCCCACAATGTATGCTTTCATGGCCCCATTCTTCGCCATCGTTGTCTCCTACATCAATGCCGACGCTTATCTTTTTGTGTGGCACCGATTTTACCCAGAACAGCTAAGAGGGATCCCTCAAATGATGTCCTACCTAATCCGATTCCTCCTCTGTTACTGGCCCGCAGTAGAAGTGGTGCGAACTTGGTGTCTTATCCTTGAATTGACTCTTTGTTCAACGATGATCTATGACGACTGCACCAATTCCTGTTGGAGCCTTTTTAAAGAACAGCCAGCTTGGATGACCAAACGTCAAATATCTGCTAAATTAAAAAATAATATTGCCCTCTATAAAAGCTTTCAATTCCTCCATTTAAGCTGGCTTAGATGGATAGAAGTGTTCACTTTCGGTCTTCTGAGTGCTGGTTGGGGACTGTCATTACTTTTGGAGTTCATGTCTTTAAAACTTTACGGAATAATTCCAATGCCCTTCTACTTCTTTTTCCCTTCGGCTGCAGTCTTTGCTAATGTGGCAAAGGTTATCTGTTTGGGTTATGCATGTGATTTTACGGTCGTGGTGGAAAATTTATTTTACGGTTGGAAATTACGAGCACTTTACTGTCTAGAGGGTAAAAGGTTTCGAAAAGTAATTACCTCTTTGAAAATTGTTAAGCTTCGTACTGGCGTTAATGAGCATAAGTTTTTTGATCTTACACGAGGATTTAAATGTCAATTCATGTGGTGGGATAGTTACTATTTGATTACTATGCTACTGTCAATTCCTACTACTAGAAATGATAAATGAAAAATTACCTTATTGGGGTGGATTTCTTAAATTTGGGTAAAACATATAGGTATCTTTTCCAGTACTTTAGACATACAATTACATGTCTAACCCACTATTTCCACGATAGATTAAGATATGATAACGCACCCATTTGCTGGTCATTGGCAGTTTGTTGGTAACTCTATTTGACAGGACAGATAAATACTCTGACAATAACTCACTGCCTAATAAAGTAATTTGTTTCTGGAACCTTTCTCGAACAATTATGACGTAGACCTTCTGCACCTTTTCCAAAATATGGTTTACAGCGTAACTTAGTAATCTTATTTCTATCTGGTATTCTATGACCAATAATAAGGACGAAGGAGGGAAGAATGTTTTTACTTGTACTTTTGGGCTCTAACAGTAGAGAACATTGAACCGTTTGCAGTAAATATTAAACCGAAAATCGTTCAAATTAACCAAAACCCGTTTATACCTATGAAAGTTCTTCGGTTCACTATAAATCAACAACGGTTCAAAAGTTTTTTTTTGTATTTTTAATTTATCAACCTGTGTTCTATAGTTATTAAATTCTAGCATTCCCTTCTATTTTGCACAAAACTGGTAGATATTCCCGTTTTGACGTTTTTTTGGATTGTCTTTCTCTTTGCAATGGCTGTATTGCTCATCTTCAGACTCACACAGCAACAGTTCAATTGTCGTTCATTTCTTCACTTTCATATCTTCTAGTAACCCGCACATCGACCTTCACCTGCTGTAACTGGAAACCAAGCATTCCATTTTTTACAAGTTGTTTTTGTTGACAGAGTTAAGTGTAAAACTGTTGCCTAGAAACATTAATAATCATTTATACTAATTATCATATTGCAGCGTAATCGCTCCCTTGTCTGGAGTTTTTACGGTCGAGAATTTGGGTTCACAGTTAATAAAACAACTAAAAAGTTAAAAATAAATAATCATCAGTTTGACTAATGTCAGGTATGTAAATAAAGCATTATGTTCAAGCATTCAATATTCTAAAATATATGCGTCAATTGGTTTGTAGTTTACCAAACGGTTTCGAAGTCCATACAAAGTTAAATCTTTTATTTTACCGTTAAAATTTAAAACATAACCAGCGTTATCATTACTTACTGGCTAATTTCGCCTAATTTTCAAGCTTGCACTATTGCAGTAATTTTAAATGAAGTACTTTTACGTATTTGCATAAATACTTTTTTACAAACTTTTCAAGATTTATTTAATCTCTAAAACGTAATACATTTTTTATTTCTAATACTTAATCCTTCCTTATTATTTCTAACTTTAAAGTAGCAGAGCATTAACCGTGCAATCAAAGATGACCCTAAAGGAAACACTCTTAGTAGATCACTTACATTTATAAAACCGTCCAATATCAATCCTAACTTCCCTTAGTCCCAGGACCTTTTTCCGTTCCCATTTATTTCCAGCCCAAATCCCCATGTTAATTTTAAACTCCTTTGACTCATAAATACTACAGCCATGAAGGACTAGGCCGTGAATTACAAGTTGACCTAATATGTCTACACAAACCAATAATATATAAATAATTAAATCTAGAGAACCTTGCATCCTAATTACTGTATAGTTACATGAAACGATAAACAAACCTCCAAGAAACGTTAGCGGTGGGAGATACAAGTCATAAGCATCCGTCATACTGGTCACCGTTATTTGGACCATTTCATGAATTAAGACAAGAGTTTCAAAGTATCGTCTACAGGTTGTAGTGTGCCCTAATGCCTTAAAAGCATACGATGAGTGGCCAGATTGGGCTTGTAGATTGATTGTTCGGAGGGTTTGATGGATGATTCGAAGTTTAAATATTGACACCATCATATACAGTATCATAACATACCAGAGAAAGTATATGATGGCTCCAAATGCTACAATAAATACAACATATACAGGGGGAATTGACCTTTGACCTCACCAAGCAGTGGAGTGAAGCAGTCGACTACAAATGTTAAGGGGTCAAGGTCGTTGGAAATGAAAAATATAGGAAATCCAAGAGCAAGGATTACTGAAAAGTTCATCAAGTACAATACGGTTTCAATTAAACCAAACGTCGGCAGTCTAACTGTCTTCCGAGCTGAAATATTTATGCAAAATGTTTAAGAGTTAGAATTTGACTTGAAAAAGGTTTAACACTTGTATTTTAAAGTTTCAAACTTTACTGTTTAATGTATTCCATATCCTCATGAGCCGGCAATACATAATCCTGAAGTCCTCTCCATAATATCTATTCACACAGAATAGATGAACTGCAAATGTGAAAAAGACTAGCGCGAAGATGTTGATGCTGGATTGCATTTGACTAGATAAGCTATTCTTCCATGAGTAAATGCTACAAGGGATCCACAAGAATAGTCCAAAACCAATAAGGAAGTAAAATGTTCCATTCCAAATACGACAGGCCTTTTCATATCGAGCGTACAAGTCTTTACTCCTGAAGTCATATTTAAAGGGACAATACCGAAGCGTCAAATATTTAAATAGGTTGTCGAATGGGGAAAACCTTAAATTGGACATTCTTTGTTCTTAAAGTTTACGATCCCTTGGTAGTTTTTGTTCAGCTTGGAAGTTGTGCTAACAGAATCGAGATACAACTGCAATATAAATTGTCTTTACCCGTACTGCAGTAGTGGTGAACTATCTTCAATCATAAGCAGAATAAAAAACTGACTTCCTTCTTTTCGAAAATCATTACATTTTTAACTGCATTGTAATACAAAAGCAATTATAAATCATTAAACAAACAGAGGCATCATTTACTGCCTTTTTACTTAATCCAATTTAAACCAAATCCAAAGGTTAAACGGAGATTAATCGGAAATTATAGACCTTTATGAATGCAACTTAAGACCATTTCTCAACTTTACAACTGGTTGCCTAGTATGGACATCATCCAGCTGGACAAGAAATATTATCAAACAATGACGTCCACATTTCTTCACATCGAATCATATTAATTCATCCTCATTAATTTGATGACTGAAAAATTTCTCTAGTACAAACCCATCATACTTCGATTAACTTATTAATTCATATTGCTCCGCTGCATTTCCTTTTGATTCGCGTAAGACGAACCGTCGGGTAAACGCTTTGAAACGGGAAAAATAATTTCAGTTGGCCATCAATTAAAGTACCTTCAGTTTATTTTAATGGGGTTTTGCTAAAAATTTACATAATGACTCGAAAAAGAATAGACACATAAGTCTCGAAAATATAAACTCATGATAGAACTCTAGCTCAGTAAAACTAAGAAACGACACACACTTCAATTTAACTAAGTCTCTCTGTTATTTGGTTGAGCTTGATAATATGTAGTCAATTTTCCCATTATTCTCAAACTTATAAAAAACGTATATTTAGGTTTGACAGGTCACTCTAACCTCGGTCCAGTTATAATATAGGAGTTAATATCTTCTAAAACCGAGTAAACTACATAACACATTGAATATTTAAGCGTGCGAGCACCACAGGGGTACATTAGTCGACTCTTGAGAGTGGATCTTCCAACCATTTTGCAATCGGACAGGTTAATTTTAAGCGTCCAGAGAACAACGTTCGTAGAAATATTTCGTCAGAAAAAGAAGGTGCTGAAGTTTCCAAAAAACAATGGCGCGAAAAACCATATCATTACTGATGAACCAGTTTTCATTGACATTTCATTTTATGCCCCCACAACCAATAAACTGGGACCGTCGCTCGAGCACTTTCAAAGTTACTAAAGGGTTGCCTTTATTACCCTGGTCATTTCTCTTAGTTGGCTTAGCCTTCGGATCCATTTCATGCATTTGGCTACTAACTTGTACAATATTTACTTCATATACTATGGACATTTTCCCCATCATTCTGTTCACATCCATTGCAGTATCAACGACCACCAGTTTGGTGTTCAATCTACTTCTATTACATTTTGGGGAGATGATAGCAGCTGGATTTACACAACATGCATACTTTTCGAAGGCGTATCAAACCTGTGTAAAATGTAAGTCTGCACTTTTTATTTTGAACAACAGATTTATTTTTTAACGGACTACAGCGGCTTATACAAAACTTAAAGTAACGAGATTGATTGACAGACTTGTCTGATGATAACTGATCAATTTTACTAAAGAATGACGCACGCTTTCAGATCAAACCCAATTTTGTTCAACCAGTAGCTTATACCTCACATTTGACACCCAGATGGGCAAAACTGGTCAAATAGAACGGCACAAGAGCAAAATCGCTCAACCATATCGCCCCTTTGGTCGCTCAATTCAGTAATCGATCGCTTGCTAAACTTTTGAGCGATGATACCCAATAACTCAGTGCGGAACAACCGCTCATTCGCTCACAAAATTGTTCCAACCGCTGGTTACTAATAAAGGATTTTTGTTAAATTATGCATGAAATTGTGTTTCTCGGTGTATTTTTGTGACTCTGGGCTTTTATGACCAAAATGATATATCGGATTGTCCCGAATAGCAACCCGGACAGCTTATAAATTTGTGGATTTCTTGAGGGGCATACAAACTGGGAGGGGGTCGCAATAGAAAATTTAAACTTAGAGATTTCTGCATAAGTTAAATAATAAATAGGATGATAACGATCCGAAATAAGAGCTATGTAAACTAAAAAGGCATAGCATAGGCAACGGGGCTTATGGGGAAAACGGACACGAAAATGTCCCAACAAAGTTTATAATCTTACTACTACTAATATCGTATTTCCCTATTATATTCCTCTGGGGGATTTGTTTTTAAACTCCGATTTGCCATTAGGAAGTAAACCGGGGTAGGGAATTATAATTTCAACCGAATTTTTTGTTTAGGACCCAGATGTTTTGATAATTCTAGAAGTAATTTTAATTAAAAGTTCCACCAAAAAAAACATTTCGAACTTTGTTTGTAGACTGTCTTACAAACTAAAAAAATTATCCAGCCGTTTCCAGTAATTCCATATTATTATTTCAAATCTGTAATTGAACGAGTAAGAATATGCAATTAAACTGAAATATGAATCGTTTAGATAGTAAAGTTGCAGTTTAATTTTTTTAATGGCAATTTTATAACACTTGTTAATTGTGTTTTCAAACTCCGATTTGCCACCGGAAAGTAAACTGCGGTGTGAAATTATTATTTCAATCGTTTTTTGTTTAGGACCCAGACGTTTTTATAATTATAGTAGTAATTTTAATTAAAAGTTCCACCAAAAAATCGACTTTCAGAACTTTTTTGTGCTGAATTTTCCTTTCAAAATGAAAACATTAACCAGCCGTTCCCAGTAATGCACAATTCTCTTAAAACTGAAATTGAATGAATAAGAATATGCAATTGAAAAAAAAACTAAAGAGTATGAATTGTTTGAATAATGTAATTTCAGTTTAAGTAGTTCCTTATCCTTACTACTTGAATTACCAAAAAGATTTGCAAGTTTAGTAAAAAAAACGCTTTCTCTGCTTTGGCTATTTATAAAGTAATTCGAAATCTTTATTCTTAAAAAAATTCTTCTCCAAAGTGTTTCAGGTACTGCTCGTTTGAACCTGTTAAACGTCCTTTGAGAACGTTAACTTTCAATATCTCATTAAAAAAGCTTCAATTTGAAGGATCAGAATCTTCTCCTCATGCCCATCGGGAATTATTTTTAAAATAGCCCTAACTTCATGAAGTATTATACTGGGGGGAATGACTTCAGGGGGTGAATGTAATCCGGAAATACGATAATCTACTTTCTTTTCCTCCATAACCTTCAACTTTGATTTGACAGCAAAAAACGGCTCGCACAACCACATGAGATTCTATTTTCTTAGTCTCAAGAATGCAAAATTGTTCATCGCTTGCTCTTTCGCTGAAAAATATCTAAATCGTTTGCTCATTTGTTCAAATTAAAATTCAGAAATAAGGAATCGCTCGATCTGAGAGCGACCCAGCAAGTTTCACTTCTGCGGTGAACCACAATATTTAACTTCTGATGAGCAAAAGTAAAAAAGTACAGTGATATTCAGCAACAACCTCCGGACTCGACTGCCAAAACCGATTCCGGGGCGCTTTGGCGCTATATTTGTAGATGCTTGTATTTAGCAAAGATAGTCAATCAAACAAGATTAAAAATACCACTAGTTTCTGCCATTATATGGAGTTGTATATCGGATTTCCAATAGCCGGCATGAGATATTAATCACCCAACGGATTTTTTGACATAAGCCTTACGCTTACTTGTATTTTATGCAAGTTCGTTAAGTATTTTAATAAAAGCTGAAATCTTCCAGTGCATTTACCAAAAAGACGGCTCACCTCCAGACGATTTACCAACATTATTCTAACCTATACCGCCCATATGATGCCCACAATATATGCTTTCATGGGACCATTCTTCGCCATCGTTGTCTCCTACTTCAATGCCGACGCTTATCTTTTCGTGTGGCACCAATTCTACCCAGTACCGCTTACAAAAATCCCACAAATGATGTCCGTCCTAATCCGATTCCTCCTTTGTTACTGGCCCGCAGTAGAAGTGGTGCGAACTTGGTGTCTTATCCTTGAATTGGCTCTTTGTTCGACGATGATGTATGACGACTGCACCAATTCCTGTTGGAGCCTTTTTATAGAACACCCAGCTTGGATGACCAAACGTCAAATATCTGCTAAATTAAAAAATAATATTGAACTCTATAAAAGCTTTCAGTTTCTCCATGTAAGCTGGCTTGGATGGATAGAAGTGTTCGTTTTTGGTCTTGTGAGCGCTGGTTCCGCGATAACCTTGCTTTTGGAATTCATTTCTTTAAAACTATACGGAATAATTCCAATGCCCTTCTACTTCATGTTCCCTACGTTAGCATTCTGCAGTAATGTGGCAAAATATATCTGTATAGGTTATGCATGTGATTTTACGGTCGTGGTGGAAACTCTACTTTCCGGTTGGAAATTACGAGCACTTTACTCTCCAGAAAGTAGAAGGTTACGAAAAATAATAACCTCTTTGCCAATTGTTAGATTTTGTACTGGCGTTAATGAGCATAAGTTTTTTGATCTTACACGAGGATTTAAATGTCAATTCATGTGGTGGGATAGTTACTATTTGATTACTATGCTACTGTCGATTCCTAATACAAAAAATACTAACTGAAAGGTTCACTCATTTGTATTTAGGAGGGTTTCGTGGTCATTGCTCATAAGCTTTGACCACTCGGTCGCCGAGGCCATTACTGGCCTATTACGCACACCCCTATAACAGGCCCCCAGGTCAGACCTGAGGGTCTTTCACTCATTTGGGAGCTTTGCTTAAACTTGGGGAAAGTATATAGGTATCTTTTCCATTACTTTCGACGTAAAATGACATATCTAACAAACTATTTTCATGATAGATTAAGACATGCTAACAATTCCCATTCGCTTTGCAGTGGCGGTATGTTGGTCACTACTTCGACAGCATGACATGACAGCTAAATACTAAGTTATCTGATTTCGGAACCTTTTTAGAACAAGGATGACAAAGATTTTGCAAAATATGTACTACAGCTTCACCCAATAATCAAAACTGTATTCTATGAAAAATAATAAGGATGAGGGAGGTAAGAATTGATTTACTTGTACTTTCTCCTGTCAGTAGGGAACATTGAACCGCTTTTGGTTCATAGTAAACCTAAAATGGTTTACCCAAACCTGCTCATAGTACATCATTTAACGTTCATACCTATGAACGTTTTACGATTCACTATGAACCAACAACGGTTCAAAAGTTCCCTACTGCATTATTAATTTATAAATTTTCTAGTTTGCACACAACGGGTAGATATTGCCTTTTTGGCGAAGCAAATAAAAATGTTAGTAAGCTCTCGGTGGTTTTTTGGAGTATTTTTATTTGCGGTGGTTATATTGCTGATCATTAGCCTCACTCATTACCCTGCAATAATTGTTCTTCTTCACTTTCATATCTTCTAGTAACAGAGTGTGGTTTGGACTCTTGAGTAGGGAGGAGGTTGTTTTTCTTTGGTTGCGTCATTTTACTAGATAAAATATATTTTTACTTTCGTGAAATCCGTTTGTTATGGCATTAAATTGTGTAGATCTGTTATAACAAATAACGCGTAAAAATAGTATTTAATACTAAAAGTGATTGATTTGTGATTCGCTTATTTTTTGTTAGTAATTTAATTGACGTTCTTGCCTCTTTATATTTATCTACATTGACCATTGATTATACCTATGGGACTGTCAGAGACGCCGAAAGGTCATCTAGGTTACGTACAGCTCAATAAACGGGGGATAGGGGAGTTAAAACTTTTGTATATTTGACTGAATGTGAAATGGACTTTGTCCATGAATATGTGGAACAGTTTGTGTAATCTAAGCAGTTTACATGCCTCCATATCGTCGTGCAGCTTTACTACATAAGATATATGTAAGACATAATTGGGAGAGTGCTGCTCGTGAGAAAGACGTCTCAATGTGTATTTATCTTTTAAACTTAATAAAGCTAATGATATGACCCACCCATTCCAAACCCCACTCCCTCATTTGCCAAATGGGGTTACGGCTTATACGTGTAGTATACAAACTGGTTGAATTTAAGTTGTTAAAGGTTCTTATGTATAAAGATAATTATTCTATGATGGTAATAATATTCCATTTGTGGGGTACCGTTATATTACGAATCTTTGTATGCAATGATTTCAATTAATATACTTTGATGATCTCATGGGGGCGACCAGGATATGCACATGTTACTCTCCCCTGGAACTCTATGTCTTACCTTCTTGAAGTTTTTCCTATAAGACCTTGAGCAGAGAGGGAATGTGGAGCTAATGTCCGGTACGGCCAGCTATGTTGTACTATATATATAACGGATAGTGGATGACTATCAACCTTCTGTCTACTAAGATAATAGCTGTACCGTCGTCAGCTCTGTTAAGGCACAAGAAAACATTTGTTAGGATGTCTATGAGTGATAGGAGCTTTGTTATTTGGAACCACGAGGACATCCAACATTTAAAGATTACTCATTTGTTGTGATGTTATAAATGCCCACATGGGGCTTGTGATTATAAAAATAGTGCAGCTGATGATTTGTATTGTAAACGTTGTCAACAAAATGTAGTGAAATAATTGATACGATATTACTGTTATTTAAGAACGCATTTGCTCTCTTCAAATGCATACAATAAAAAAAAGGTGGGTTTAAAGTCCAGATACACCTTACGGTTTTACCAGACTGGCCACTTTATTCAACTTTTTCAATAAGACGAATAAGTAACATTGTTAAGCTATACTGGCGGAGCGAAGCGAAGGGGGTGGGGTCAGCTCATTCAAGCCAGAGAGTCCTACATCTCTGTGACAGGAGAAAAACACTTGCAAAAACTCCTGCCCTAACCCCGAATCGAACCGAGATATCTAAATTCATAGTACGATTGTGTTACCGATAGTCTGTTGGCACTCGACTTTACATGCATACAATAATGAATATATGATTTTGGTTTTGGATGGTGCCATGGGTGTAAAGCCTAAGGTGCTTTTAAAATTGTTAATAAATAAAGTAAAATAAATATCTTTTAGTAACCTACACATCGAACATTAACTTCTGTAACTGGAAACTAAGCGTAAGTGTACTGTTAAGTACCAACAACTAAAGTCAATGAAGGATCTCGGATTTCTTTTAAAATTATCAACGGCAAAAATCCCCAATTTTATGTAGTTTCTCCTGAAAAAACATTGATATTACAATTTCTTCCACGCGATTCTCAGCAGCGTTCAATAAAGTCTGCTTTCCCAGTAGAACCATACCTTTTTTTGCACGTTGTTTGCGTTGACAGAGTTAAATGTAAAAATTGTGCCTATAAATATTAATAATTACTAATACTTATAATTATCTGGCATTATTAAATCCCTTCTCTGCAGTTTTTGCGGTCGTAAATTTAAGTTTACAGTTATTCAAAAAGTTCTAGAACCAAATATCAGTTTGACTAAAGGCAGCTATGTAAATAAAGCATTCTGTTCAAGCATTCAATATTCTACAATATAAAAATTACAAATTGCTTGTAGTGATTAATACTTTCTTATAACATTAATATTTAATACATTACAAGCGTTAATATAACTAACCGGTTAATTCCACACAATTTTCAAGCTTGTATTATTGAAGTAATTTTAAATGAAGCACTTTTACTCATTTGCAAAAATACTTTTTTACAAACTTCTCAGGATTTATTTGATGATCTATAAAACGTTATGCATTTTTTATTTCTAATACTTAATCCTTGCTTAATTATTTCTAACTTTAAAGTAGCAAAGCATTAACCGTGCAATCAAAGATGACTCCAAAGCAAACACTCTTGGTGGATCGCTTACATTTATAAAACCTTCCAATATCAATCCTAACTTCCCTTAGTCCCAGGACTTTTTTCCGTTCCCATTTATTTCCAGCCAAAATCCCCATATTAATTTTAAACTCCTTTGACTCCTCATAAATATTACAACTTTGCGGGAGAATGCAATGAATAACTAACTTCCACACTAACTAACGGAACACAGTAAACATTTTGAAGATGCATCACACAACAGCAACAAAATATCATTACTGCCCAAAACCAGGTCTGATACGGTGTTAACACGCAGTGTTATGTGGTGTGTTATAATGTTAATGTATAGAGAACCAACCCAGCAAGACAACACCGACACTCCACATAAAAATTGTTGGCAGTTTATAAAACAACACCGAAACAACACACATGCTCTCAAAAGGTAGGTGTGACACGGTGTAACACAGTGATGTAGAGGTGTTCCCCACTACGCAGGACCTTTATATTCTACCGTTTTTTATTTAAAAAACTTCATACTTGCCTACAAAATTCTAGAATTACATTAACAAAGCATTAACCGTGAATTCAAAGATGATTCCAAAGTAAACACTCTTGGTGGACCACTTACATTTATAAAACCTTCCAATATCAATCCTAACTTCCCTTAGTCCCCGGATTTTTTTCCGTTCCCTTTTACTTCCAGCCCAAATCCCCATATTAATTTTAATCTCCTTTGACTCCTCATAAATATTACAACTTTGCGGGAGAAGGCAATGAATAACAATATGCACAAGTATATCTAACCAAACAACTAATATATAAATAATTAAATCTAGACAACCTTGCATCTTAATTACTGCATAGTTGCATAAAACGATTAAAAAAACTCCTATAAACTTCAACGGTGGAAGATAAAAGTTATAAGCATCCGTCATACTAGTCACCGTTATCTGGACCATTTTATGAATTAAGACTAGAGTTTCAAAGTATCGTCTACAGGTTGTAGTAGGCCCTAATTGCATAAAAGAATACGATAAATGGCCAGATTTGGCTTCAAGATTGATTTGTCGGAGGGTTTGATGGATGATTCGAAGTTGAAGTATTGACACCATCATATACAGCATCATAACATACCAGGCAAAATATTGAAAGGAGCCGTATGCTACAAAAAGTACAACATATATAGGGGGAAATTGACGTTTTACCACACCAAGCATTGGAGTGAAGCTATTTACTACCAATGTTAAGGGGTCAAGGTCGTTGTAAACGAAAAATATGTTAAGTCCAATGGCAAGGACTGCTGAAAAGTTCATCAAGTGCAAAACCGCTTCAATTAAACCAAACTTTGGCAACCTAACTCTCTTCTGAGCTGAAATATTTATACAAAATGTTTAAGAGTTCGGATTAGACCTCAAAGAAGTTCAACATTTGTATTTTAAAGTTTAAAACTTTACCGTTTAATACTTTCCATATCCGTATGAGCCGGCAATACATAATCCTGAAGTCCTCTCCATAATATCTATTCACACAGAATAGATGAACTGCAAATGTGAAAAAGGCTAGCGTGAGGATGTTGATGGTGGATCGCATTTGATAAGCCAATCCATTCCTCCAAGAGTAAATGCTACAAGGGATCCACAATAATAGTGCGAAGCAAATAAGAAAGTAAAATGTCCTATTCCAAATGCAAACGTTTTTATCAGATCGAGCACATAAGTCATTACTCCTGAAGTCATACTTAAAAGGACAATAACGAAGCGTCAAGTATTTGAATAGGTTGTATAAGGAGAAAACATTTAATTTGGACATTTTACTCAACTACTACTCAAGTAGAGGTCCACTTACTTCAATACTATAAGACAAACTGACTGCCGACTTAAAAAATAACATTGTATTGCAAAAATTGCAATATAAAAGTGAGTATAAAAAATTAAAAACCAGGGTCCGCTTCCGCATTTACTGTCACAGTTAAAATCCAATGTTAACTTATCAACCATTATACTGAGATTAATTGGAAATGTTTACTCAATTCACAAGTATAACTTCTTGCTCAAAAATAAGAAATATATAAAAGAAATTCGTTTAAATTTTAAAACCGACGAGTTCGGTTAAACCTTAGACTAACTACTCTTGTTCATATTACACTTTTTCAATCTACAACATAAAGTTTGATAGAATGTATACGGCAGGCAGGGTATGTAATATTGTAACTATCTATAAATTCTCATCTGATTTTCTAACGGAATACAGATTTGAACTCCCCTTGACCTAAGCTTTAGGTCAATTAAAAAACAATTTTGAAATCTAAAAAAATTATTTATATATTTCAAAATTTTGAGAAAAAATCGAATTTTTTTCCTTGTTTGAGATCTATCCTAATACGGTGATTTTAGATTAAATAGCTAAATGTTCTCATAAGAATCATCAGTTTTATCTCTTGAAGTAAACTTTGGATATATTAACAATTTCGAACTTTCTTTTAAATTTTTTCCAAAATGTAGGACGAGAACGTAGAACTGACGATTTTTAGGTTACCTTTTTAACATACTGTGCAACCCTTTTTACATTGCTTTCACTGAGGCCGCGATAAACTCCTAAGCCGCTAGACAGCTCGGCTATATGTTTAAATTTGGGAAGGAGAAAGGGGACGGGGGAAGGCGGATGTTTAAACTTGTGAAGGAGAAAGGGGACGGTGCAAGGAGGATGTTTAAACTTGGGAAGGAGAATGGGGACGGGGGAAGGAGGATGTTTAAACTTGTGAAGGATAAAGGGGACGGTGCAAGGAGGATGTTTAAACTTGGGAAGGAGAATGGGGACGGGGGAAGGAGGATGTTTAAACTTGTGAAGGATAAAGGGGACGATGCAAGGAGGATGTTTAAACTTGGGAAGGAGAATGGGGACGGGGGAAGGAGGATGTTTAAACTTGAGAGAGGGGTAGGAGTAGGGAGACGGGGAAAGAATGAAACATCTCCCATATGTCGAAACTTGAGCAGGGGGAGAAGGAAGGAGGAAATGTCTGATGTACATTGCATCTTGGGATGGGAAGGGGAAACTGCGGGCGCACCTGGGGAAGTGCAATTGAGAGTGGGGGTGCTTGGAAAGAGCTATATAATGAAGGGGGACTAAGAGAAGAAGTAACTGGTGACGGACTTACTGAGGCCATTGATAGGGACAACAGGGAATTTAGGGGGAGGGGGAAGGGATAGGTGGGAAGTAAGGTGACTGGGGGAAACATGTAAGAAGAATGGCTGAACTAGGGACGGCGGTATATTACAATATTTGTGGAGCTGGATAGCTTCCATTGAGGTCTAGTATATCACTATTAGTGGAGTAGGGGCTTTAGCAATGTTGGATTGCAGTTGAAATTGTAGAGAGGCTCCAAAGCCAAGGAATGGGATTGGAACTGGAAGGAAGTATTTACAGTTTCCAATAAGGAATGCTAGTAGAAAGGTTCGCACGGTGACTACCAATAGCGGAGTGGTAGACTACTCAACGGCCGTCCTGGACGGCCACCAATTATTAAACAAAGATTGCCTATGATTCGAAACTGCAGCGGGTCTCCGGAGGCTAATTAGAAATATAATGAATGGCAATTAATTGAGATAAAATAATCAAAACTGAAAGTCATTCTCAAGGAGACAATAACAATGAGTCAAGTATAATTGCGAGGTCGATCCAATGGAATACTCATCTCAAAGTAAATGAAATACGGACACAAAGTCAAGCCTATGAAGTATGAAAAATTGGTTCAAGAATAAAGAAAAACCTCCTCCAAGCAGCTATGCGAACCCAGGCAATCATAATTTTCCCATCCATCTATCCATAAATATATTCTCATACTCATTCAAACCGTTAAATGTGTAATATAATGACTGGTAATTAATTACATCGAATTGTCAGAGCTCCAAGCAAGTCACATTTAAAATAACAATACGTATAGACTACCTATACAGGTTTGAATCTGTACGAATTAATAAACCCAAATTCAGGGACTTCAATATGGCCTTCGTTCAATTATGCAATCCGTCCCATTAAATTTTATTTAAAAAGCGAAAAGTAATCAAAATGTAACCGAAAGCTAATTCAGAATGGCAACTTTAATCGAATCCTTTCGAAAATAAGTCAATTTCTTTCATTTTTCCCGACACCAAATTTTGTGACTCATTTCTGAACGGCGGCCAGAAACGATTGAGTGGAAAGTTGCACAGTTTATACAAATTTATGTGAGGAATTTCAATCTAATGCATATTTGGCTGATATTTTGCCAACTGTGTCCAAATTGTTTTTTATAAAATTGATGGTCGGCAAAAGACATGGCCGCCTGTGGGTTTTCCACCCTACAAGGGGTCTATTAAAATGGGTATTATTTCCCGAAATACGGTACATACTTTCCATAAAAATAGCCATATGCTCCAAAATCGCTCCCTTTACTACCATAATCCTTCCGCCGCGCGCCGTAATAAAAAACACTATAGTAGAAAGCTAAAGTGGCTTTCTCTGTCTCCTCTTTATTGAATCGGACAGGTTGGATTTGATCTTGTTACTTTCTCCTCACTTTCTTTATCTTTCTAAATGTCTCGTTTATCTGGTCCGTCTACCACGGAAGAAAGAAGGATCTTAATCTTGAACTATTCTAGATGTTTTAAGCACGTACGGGTGCAAGCTATAGTTAGAAAATGTGTTGCAGTGCACAACACAAAATTGTACCGTTACTTCTGTATGTATACAGTAAGAGTAAGAGTAAGAGGTTGTCCATTTCCACGCGGATTGGGATTCCCTTTGCATTCTATTACTAGTTACTTCTTGTGTAAGTTAAACTTAATGGGTTTAATGGTTCTTTTATTTTTTTTAATCCAGGGGCCCCATTCACAGCCCTATTTAAGCCGGCCTTAAACCGGTTTAACACTAATCTTGGCTTAAACCAATTCACAAA
>JAQFZX010001945.1:0-23507 GCA_034682405.1 Hydroisotoma schaefferi | reverse complement strand
TTTCTGGTACCTCGAGGGATCTATTTATTGGATCGAGGCATCTATTTATTGGGTCTTGGCACCTGACTGACAGTAGTACTTAATTTAATATGGTTTTATGCCAACATTTAGATTCGATTTGGCGTAAATGCTGGCTTGTTTGTTGCTGGGCTGTTCTTCCTTGGACCTTTAGGAATAATACTTAGTGCTTCTGTTCCGCATGGACCACTAGGAATGATGCAGTCGTTTATAGCAAGTACCTCAGCCATAGGACTGCTACGAGCTGCTTTGTACGGATTGAATCTATTCCATCGGATTGAACTCACTTGAAATACAAATGCTTTTACGTATCCTAACTTAATTAATTTGATGAGTACAATAAATAATAGTTCTCTATTGATAAAGGCGACTTATGATTGCAACCGTGTTTTCCTTCGTATTGCTACTGCTACAGAGTAATTTAGTCTTTAGCAGTAGCTCGCATATAAAGGCTTAATAATATAATGAGGATTTGTTTTGCAAACATCATGATGGTTTTTTTGTCATAACTCGCCAGGTTTTTGTATTTCTCGGTTTCTCGATGTGATTCATGCGTGAAATTAAACTTAAACGGCAAACGAACCGTTGAAAGCAAGAATGGATAAAAAAAGTGAAAGTTCAAAAGTCGATTCGGTTGTTCTTTGGACACTGACACTCAATTAATGGTGAACATTCGCAATAGATTGTGTTAGGTTATTATTGCCATTGAAAAAGTAAGATTTAATACCCGCACTGGCACTGGTCAAAACATTGTTACTAAAAATATTATAAATTACGCTTAACATACAATATTAATTCATGTAACTGCATATAAACTGTATCCGCTCTCGTCACGGCATACTATCAGTATGCGAAACCGTATTTTTTTCATTAGTAACATTTAAAAATCATGAATACAGTAGCGCTTGTATTTTCGGGTAAACTTTACAGTAATTTACAGAAGTCCTTTGCTGTTAAGACTGTGAAGAGCAGCCAAGGCTCCTTGGAAAGCTGCATTGTAGTCTGTAGCTACTTCGTTATGAATGAAATCATTTCGGTCATCAATGTAATCATCAGAGAGACCGGGTCCTCCCACCAAGGCTCCATAGAGTGTTTGGTAGTTTGGTCCAGGGTTTGACATTCCATTTTGCCAGTCACACGGACTTGGCAAGTTTGGACAAGAACTAAATATTTTATAATTTAAAATTGAATTTAACGTATACAAATTAAAATGTATCCGTAATTATTGAAACGAATTAAATTTTAAAGACGCACGCTCCACGATGATGAGGCTTCTGTGGTGGATTTACTCCATATCCAACAACATAACTGCGGCCAGTGTCTCCCAAAGCATAATTAATTTGTTGCTTTGCGAACGCTCTATATGATTCCGTATTTATTCCAATATCAGCCATTTGAAGACTGAGAAACGCAACGTTTGAGGCATGCCTCAAAGATCCCCATTGGGAAATGTAGACGAGACCCTTAGGGGTTCTGTTTGCGTCATTGATAACATAATCACAGAAAGCGGTGGCCATCGCTATGTATTTCTGGTCACCTGTTATTTGGGCCAGAAGAACCTAAAGTTGGTGTTAAAAAATAGTTATCATAACCATTTTTCCAAAGTCAATCTTGAATATGTATTTCCTTAACGCTTACTTGAACACCGGCTGTCTTATCATCCCAACTGAATTCTAGAGGAACTTTATCCAGTCCAAATTCAGCAAAGTGAGCTTCAACATCTGCAAGATATTTAGCGTCGTTTGTAGCCCTGTATAGCCAAGCAGCTGCCCAAGCTAATTCATCTCCGTACCCTGACCAGGAGCTGTAAATAAAAGCAAAGACTTTAAAACGTAATACTACTAACTTCCTTTAATGCAATAAGAATTTTTAGAATCTCTAACTCACTCATAATATCCAGAGGCAGGAATGGCTCCAGTGTAGAGGCCTCGGTTTGTGTTGGCGAAGTTGTACAGTTGAACAGCATGTTCCAATAGAGTAGCAGCATAAGTTGGATCTTCAGTACGGAAAACTAGGTAGCCAGAAGCAAAGGCTGCGGAAGTCTCTCCTGCAAGGTCAGATCCAGGACTAGCCGTTGTGATTTTAAAAGATTTTCGTGCACCGTTAGGCCAGTCTTCAGGTCGTCCCTATGAAATAATTAATATTTTATGTTTATGTCCTATAATTTCCAAAAATATCCATCAATTTTATGCCAACCTTACCCAGAAAGCATGGTCAATACCACCATCACCAGTTTGTCCATATAGCTCATTAGGTGAGGGATGGGCCTTGATAAAGTAATCTAATGACCATCGCATAGCTTCATGAGCATTCTGAACCTCGCCGGCCAATGTGTATCCCTCAAGTTGATCGATGAGTCCCCAATTGATAACCGTTGTGAAATAGGCAAAGGGGAAGCCGAATTTTACGTGGTCACCAGCTAAGGTTAAAGTGAGTTCAATAACTTTTAGCCATTACTCTTCCACAACTCTTAAATCTAGATAGAATTTTGATAAACGGTCTCTACCATCAAAGTATCCTCCAGTTAGATCAAGCCCTTCAAGGGTTCCATCGTCAAGGAATGAATCTCCACGCCAAACAATCCTATTATTGGCCGGTTGTTTACCAGATCGTTGAGCTTCATAAAATTCAAGGGATAAGCCTAAAACTTCATCGTAATGATAGGTACCTGGAGGACCTGGGGGCTTGGTTGGTCGCACAGTTGGTGGTGGTGGGGCAACGTAATCTATAGTAAGATTAAAGAATATTTAGTTGGAAGGTATTCTTCATTTTACTGTAAGTTTATCATGAAGAACGGTCACTAATTCTGCTAGTTACCCGTCTCAATGTCTACTCCATTAAATGTTGCAGTCTTCAACTGGGGCATAGATCCAGCGTACCGAACAGAGAAGTCCAAGTGGAACTCTCCAACAGGGGCTCCCTGGTTATTGTCTTTCAGTTCGTAGATCAAGTCATCAACGCTGCTAACGATTGCACCATTGTAAAGCTACCAAATAAATGCATGGTTATTGTTCAATTTAAAAATATATATATTAGGGTACCACAAATTTATTTTATACTTGGAATTCCTCAACGGGGATTTCAAACTCGAACGTAGCTGTCCATGAAGGGACAGCGGCATCAAGGTTAAATAAAAGATGGGCCTGATAACCCCCTGGGTACTGCTGCTCATATGATAACCTACCTTGAACTACGATAGCACAAACTGCTAAAGCTATTATTATTTCTAGCAGCTTCATGGTGCTGTGCTGGCTGACCAAAATTACTATTTTACTCAATTGTTAATGAGAATCAATTAACTGTTTACGCCAACTCCAACTTTCGTCCCTTTTGATCCATTTATATAAGTAAGAAAAATGCTATAAAAATCCACTTGTGCTTGAACGAGGTTAGCTAAATCATTAATCAAGCATCCAGATTCCAGCAGGTAAAAAATTTTGACAGCAATCCAGATTAAAATGTCAATCTTGGTAAAAAATGAAGCAGCGTTCTAAGTTTTGGGAGCTCTTTGCACGGTAAATCTTATATGATCGGACAGCGGACCCCCAAGCTATGCCCATTTCGGATGTTTGCCTTCATCGATTAGATAAAGTAAGCTGTTTTTATTTTTATTCTTTATTTTTACTAACAAATCTGCGGTTTTATCTTGCATTATGAACTAACTAATCAATCACTCTTCCTTATGTATGAAGTATGACTGATCGATCACCACTGACGGCAGGTTGATCGAAATGCTCGAAAGCGTATTTATAACTCACAGTACAGTTTCTATCCGCTGATAAAACAACATTAGAAATAAACAAATCACTCAATGCTGTTTTCTCATAAGATTTTTATCGTTTATTAAAAATAATTTGCATAACTTTCACAAACAGATAGATGGATGGAATATTTTGCGACTATTTATCAAATAGTGCAAAATGCACACGACTTAGTTTGAGGAACGAAATCCACTGATAGTAAAAAATATATTTTAATTGCATAAAACTCTAAGCTTTGTTTACCAACATTTACCTTCGGAAAGGTCCTGGCCAACCCCAACCTGAGAAAAAGTTCGGAGGTGGGAGTTGCTGGATCGGAACTGACCATCCTGGATTATTATTCCATCCATGATTATGATTAAAGCCCCATCCAGGAGGACCGAATCCGTAGGGAGGTGTCGGTGGTGGTAAATTGGGACGGTAAGGATAGGGTCTGTAAAATGGCTCCAGAAATGGAGTATACGCCGGAGTTCCATAGCTTGCGAATGTAGGTAAAAGTTGTTGCTGCGGTTGCGACTGCTGGCCGAATTCTTGTTGCAGTTGGGGAGATGTCGCAGCTCCTGGAGAGATTAGTATTGGGGTCGAGGTTCCAGCTTGATTATTTTGATAGTCTCCTCCATCTGAAGACCCCAATGTTGAATACTCGCCATCAGCATTAGTTAGTGAAAGTGCATGCAGAAATGCGCAAACTGAAATGATGATGCTCGCAGTTAAACTCCTTGTGGAAATCTAGATCCAGAATACCAATGATTTTTTTTTAAACTTGCTAAAGCTCTGTAAAATATTAATTTCAACCTTACCGATTTTTTATGCATTTTATATCAACCAATTTTACGAAGAAACTTGGAACTTTAAACTTCTCCTTTGCTGAACTTGACTAGGATGAATATGGGTTTTGGTTTAAGTAAGCAGCAGGTTTTATATCCAGACTATTCAGTAAAGAAAAATGTTTCGGATTCTAGCTGCGTTTTGTTCGCTTGCATAAGTGCACTCATTACTGATACTTAATTATTTCAGTGATATTATGGGTTGACATTAAACATTTTATTGTCAAAAAACAAGTAAGTTCTTCTATTTTAATGGAAGATTGCGACAATATAACGGAATATGTAGGCCTAGTATCTATTGGAGGTGTTCTTAGGTCGTAGGATAGACAAGAATGTTTAGTATTTTGAAATAGTAAATTGTAAATAATAGTATGAGGAGTGAGGACATGAGTGGGAGTAACGTCAAACAATCCATGCATTTTTTAGAGGTACTCTTCTGGGTCATAAGTAAGTATATCCCAGACAGTTTGACAGTAAAATATTAATGAGCATTTGCAAATTTTTAAAGTAGTAGACTTCTAGTTACAAAACTCGATGAAGCTGGTCTGATTTAAAAACTCATAACATGTGGAAATCATTGTTAGTAAGTAAAGTACCAGTCAACGGTCGGTCTAGTCTGGGCACGTGAAGTCGTTTAGTTTGTGTGGCTAATTGTAAACGCAATAGTCAGTAATAGTGTAGCATAATATAATATAATATACATTCGAATTTACTGTATTTTTCATTCACTGTATTATTGTAGGAAAGTTACTCCTTTTCGCGTGTAAAAATTTGGGTTCTATATGCACAGTACAGTCAACAGCATTTTATTTTAAAGTTGCTGACGATTGAAAAAACATGCTAAAAAAGTGTGCTGAAATTTCAATAGAATTTAATGCATGCCGAGGGCAAAATCATATTCAAAACTTCAAACGTGACAGTGACAGTAACCTTTGAAATAAAGACCTTTGAAGACAAAGATTGATTGCCAAAGTTAGCATTAAGTAAACCCGAATAATGTTTGACAAAATTAATGATGAACAATGCAATGCAACAATGAATGTGTTAATGTGTAGATAAATATTCCATAGTAGATTTATTGATTATCCAATTGATCATAGAAGATTAGTATTGAAAAATAGTTAATCTCTGGGCTGAACTCTTTCCAGTAGTCTGATTCTGATTCAGTTCAGATTGTAACTGTGTAAAGGTCAGAAAAATAATTTAACTTTTCAAATGCTAGATAGCTAAAAAATACTTGAAAGATTGCAAATTTGAACGGTTATGAACAAAGGTTAGTTTTTAAAGATGAAAGTTCGGAATCGGATTCCAATAAGGAGATTTGCTTTGATCAAAGGAGATAAAGACGGGAGTAAGCGTAAAAGGTTAAAGGTAGAAGTTTCCATTTCTCCTTTCAAAACCACTCCAAGTCCGAGTAGCTGACCTTAAGAGTTAGCCATAGTACCCTCCATAGTACCCAGGACTCCAACCCTATTAAAATTCCAATATGTATGAATAGCTCCATGCACCAACGTGACGTAAGGTTCCCTTTAAAATATTAACAGAAACTTACGCCCCATCCCCATCCGTAAACAGGGGGATAACTCCATCCCCATCCACCCCATCCCTGAAATAAATTAAAACCCTGAAATGAAATCCAAGGCAAAAGATAAAGAACATATCCTTCTGTTACTTCACTAACCCAACCACCCCAACCATATCCACCGAATCCAAGTCCATAGAAGGAGCTGGCCGTTTTTAAGTCCCCACTAGCCGAAACCACACTCCGTGTCTTCTTTACAGGTTCGGCTGCAAAAGTAAGAGCCACTACAGCGAGAAGAACTAGACATATCTGGAAGAATGAAAACTCCAAATTTTAGAATTAAAGTAGTCTCAAAACCTTGGACAAAAAGTCATGAAAACTCACGATTAGTTTGGCCATTTTAATCGTTTCAGGAGTGGTAATTCAAATAAAATGAATAAACGACGCTACTAGAGCTATCAAGCTCGGAGGAAGTTAATCTATACGCGTTGGGGATTTGATGAATTCTGATGCTCTGACCTCTTCTTGGAAGGTGTTTATATATTCCCCAGTGTACCGCATGCTCAACAAATTCCATAATCATAATCCTAACTAAGCCGTACCCTATAGTTAGTAAAGTAACCAGTAGCATATCTTACCTTGAAGACCTTCTTGAGCAATCAATTAATCCATGCGTGTCTTACGTACAGGGCAGGAAGGGTAATTATATATTATCTGCTCGCAAATAAAAATTACATTTGGGAAAAAACTCACTATCTATCTGCTAAAAATAAACATAACTTAATTTTAATGCCACGTTATTAGACCCCACCCTCACCCCATACACCATGACCACATAAACATAGTTATCCGTTGTTACAGCAAGTTCGATAAAATCGCAAGGTAGAGAGACTTTGTCAAAAAACCAAGGATATCAAGAAGTGTGTCTTCGTTCGTGTTTCTTATCATATTAGTCATATCATAATTTTGGTGAATTAATGGTTTCATAACTAGTACTGATCTTGAGCAAAGATGTCAAGCAAGTAAGTTATAAGTAGGTAGCACAGAAATTAGGAGATTTACACTTGGAGAGGAAACGAACCATAAGAAATGAAGAAAGACTAATAGTGATGATAGGAAGGAATGGGTGTGTGTTTATTTCAAATCTAAGTTAGACATGATAATAGCTTAATCTAATCCTGTTTTTAGTACTGTTTGTCTTTTTTTTCCTAAAAAAGTTCTCAAATTCCAAAAGATAATTGTTCATACCTACTCTACTCTGCAGCGGCATTGTTTTTGTCATTCATTAAGCTCTTTGTTTTCTTTACCTGGTAATAATCGTGGTTAATGGCTGAAATGATTTGAGTTTCATAATTGAAAGTAATGGTAAAGTAGGATAGCGATTCAGCCAACCTCTGGTTTATTTCATGAAAAGATAATGACGATAGTTAGATGATAACAGGTTGATGATGGATGGTCGTACTCGTAATATGAAGCCCAAGAGCAAACCAATTCACAGTTGCATGAGTTCTAATTCAGTTTGTGGTGAAGGAAGTAAGGTTCATTTTTAACTAAGGACTAGGTTTAAGGTAATACGGTGAGGAAAAAAGACGAGTGATCATTAAGATTAATTTGATTTTGATAATAAAATATTTTATCTTGAGTTCATGCCAAACTTAAAATTATGAACTGGACTGGCGATGAACAGCGTTTAAAGAGATAATGAGTATGAATTTTCGGAGAGTACGGAGTAGACAGACCAATTCATGGATTAAAGTTTACAGCACTTGGTAGGTCCAATCAAGGGTTGGAATAAATGTTTTGATTCTGCAACAAGTTCCGAAATTTTTGCAAACTACAGATCTGTATTTCGTTGAGCGTTAAATACATTAGACAACCCTTTTAAAGGATTTCTGTTCCAAGACTGAAAAATTGTTGCTAGAAATTATATAGTAATTAATAGACGGAATAAATTGACTAAAGCAGGCAACTTCATTTTAGTTTAACAAAACTCTTTACTCATCTCATTCCAAGAACAAGCAGCAATAATATATTCCAACTTACAAACATTTTTAGGACTAGATCAAACATTCAAATGCTTCCAGGTGCTTTGAGAACTTCATTCATTATAAGAAAACATAAACTCCTGCTTCTAAAAGCATTTGGTTTTGGAAATTCGCAACATCGCACCTAAGAATCCATTACTTGCAGAATGGAAATGACTATCAAATTTTAAATCATTACAGAAATAAAACATAATTCCACCTACTTTTGAACCAGCAAACATCCTAACACTTAAAAATTACTCTAAACAAAAGTAGGCCACATTAAACATGGGGGTGATACCACTTTTCAAAAATAATCTTAAAACTGGTGAAACTACAATGTATATACGTACATCAATACATAGTGGAAGCGGATAATAATGCATGTACGTGGAATAACGATGTTTATACTTAAGGTTACATTTGTTCGCTCTCAAAATTGATCAACTTGTAGCTTGTTTGCTTAGTTTGTAATAATTACAATTACCTAAAAAAAAGTTAGTAATAAAACGATTTCCGTTAACAGAACACATACGGATAACTGATTAGATCACAATTATGCTTGTAAACTTGGTTCACAGTTAATTTTTTGGTTCTTCAGTTTTCTTTAGTTCTCTCGTCTTCAGTGCTTTCAAAAGTTACTAAACTATTAAAAAAAACTGGAACGATGCTGTCATCAGTCTAAGATTCCACTGTTATAGTCAGTTACATTGCAATCATATTAGCTTGTTATTTAACTATTTTAATCTTAAGTGAAACTGACACCACCAAACGCTAAGACTAAGCCGTTACAAGCTACAGTGTGGTTGATGAGTAAGTTAATTTTAATGACATTAACTTCAGAAGATTTTAAATCTCCACTTGCGTGTATGCGTAAAATTTGGATTACAAAGTAAAAAGCAATCACAAAACATTTTGTAATATCCACTTCTAATTGTTTCCAAGTTGTAACAAACTGTTCATTGAAGTGGAACCAATGCTGACTGTATCTTTGACTGGAAAATCCTTGTTTCCTTCCCCCCATTTAATGTTTGTGTACTCACGCCCAACTTCCAAGCATTTCTTTAAAAAATAATAATACAAACTTTAAAATATATATTCCACAAAGTCTAGAATATATATACTATTTAAATAACCATTAGCATACCTGTTGGGCTTGAATTTGATGAGAATAAATGTCAACATAGTGTAGTAAAGCCAAGTAAGTAAATTTGTACTGCGCCTCAGTCTGCACCATTCCCGACCTTTGACCTCTAACCATTTGAATCGCTCTTCTGACATCTATTTCCGTATGAAGCCCACATCTTTTGACCTGAAAATGACAAAGCAAGGGTTAGTTTAGAGAACTAAAGTTTTCCACTAATACTAATCTTCAAATGGGACCAATACAGTATTAAGATTAGTCTTACTTGATCAACAATGAGATCAATCACAATGAAAGTCCCAGTCCGACCTATCCCAGCCGAACAATGAACTACAATCGGTCCAGCTCCTTCCAGACCATCTTGACGCAGATTGACTTCAGACAAGAAATTCAGAACACATCCCGGATCATCAGGAACTCCGTGATCTGGCCATGCCTAAACAAAGCGGTGTATTTCAGCCCATCAGCAGAATAATTCAGAGGTATACATTTCCACAGAAAATTGTAATATTTACCTGGAAGTGGAACTGGTAAATTAATCTCTCTTCCCCGTTTCGGGTCATTAAAAATTCCCTTAAAGTGAAGTCTTGACTTGTGGATTCCTTCTGATGTGACAGTTTCATTCCTTCAAACTCTTTGGTTTCTCCAGCATCCGGCCAATAATGTGCACATTTGCTCTGAAATAAGGATTAATTTAGTTACACGAAAACGCGTACAATTTCACATTGTTTCCTTAGCTTAATCAGTTACCTTGCTTCGTTCAAACTCTTTGGTGGTCATCACAATAACGCGTGAGTTCTCTTGCCAAACCATGAACCAAAAGTCTGCCATAGTTGATTGGAGGCATCCTTGAGTTGCTATATAGCACTTGTTACATCCTTCAAATATTTCATCGTCGGGCTATTGAATTAAAAATAAGGATCACATAAAATGTAATAAAAGAAATTGCATAAATTCTTCCAAGCATAGTAGCATGCAACTTACCCGAATGTAGTTCGCATTTATATAGTCATGAGGCCAAGGATCCTTTAAAATCACGCGACTGTGGTCAAAAGGTAAAATGTTCTTGTATCGATTCCTATTTCTATTGTCCGGTTTTTGTCCTTCTTTTCTCGAAAACAAATGCTTTACTTCTTGTTGCTGAAGAGATTCGAATTCTTCCCAAAATCCAGCTTTCTTTCCATCCGCTCGCTTAAGTTCCTTTACTCGTCCCTCGATACCCGAAGCCGGAATTCGGGTAGCGTTTAGTGGTTGTTTCAAATGGACTATAGTTCCCGTCGTATCCACCATTGGATTCTTTTTACAATGTTCTATCAAATCACTTAGAGAATCAAATTTATCTCCACCACCTACGTCAAACTTTCCTCCCTGCAAAACCAGAGCAAGAACGGTACATTAATATGAAATTCGCCATAAAATATCCCTTACAATTCAGGTTATTCTTTCAATATATTTCCTTCCGAAACCAATCTCACCTGACAACGAATCTTTACATGAGTAACTGTATCATCCGTTCTAACTGAGAGGACAAAGTGCCCTGGTTGAGATTGAGACTCCCGAACAAGGAAGGACCCTGGCTTGGCCTTATCCATGAGAACCTACCAATAAACATACATTTTATTTAACGCATTCAAGCCCCTTTGAATGTCTTTTAGTCATATGCAGAATGAATATGCAGTAGTCATAAAATAATAGCTCACTTTCTCTGCTTCTTTGCCCCCAATATCCCCGTGAAACCAACGCTCAGTCGTGGGGTCCGCGCAATAAAGGGGAAACTTTAGTTCTATCGGTTCACCATTCTTTTCCCGAAGCTGTCCCTGATTAAAAGAAATGACCCCTTTAAAATCCACGACTACCAAATATATAGTGTAATGTGTAAAGACAAAAAAACGCAGCAGACATACCCCTTGGTGGTTTACCTGGTTCTCTGTATAGAACTGAATCAGTTCAGACAAAGTGGCAAACTTTTCTCCACCGTAGAGATCATAAAAATCCCCTGTGAAACAACACAGACAACCAAAATTAAATATTTACTTCCAAACCACAGTGAAATAATAAAATATTTCATATAACTGTCAGACTCCCACTGCTTCAGCGTTATGGAACTGCAGCAGTCTAAAGAGTACGTAAGTACGTCACATAACAAGATAAACGAATACAAGAAGGTTGCGAACTTAAGCGTTTCTTCAACAATTTATGCATACATCACGACTTGTATTTCACAATGTGTCATTTTTCTGTAATGAATACAAAATTAGGAGAGACCTTGGGATTTAAAGATAGAATGGTAAAACTTATTCCTAATGCAATAAAAATATAATCGCTTTCAGGATTTTAAATGAGATTGTTTTCTATCTTTTCAACGAATCTTTTTTACCATTTTGTATCATAAATATAACTTTTAATCCGAAATCTAAACAAATACAAGAAATATGCAATGCAGATACAAAACTATTTTTACTAGGTGACGACAAGAAAAGAGTATAACCTGTCCGGGTTAAATTCCTACTGCGGCAGACATTCAACATTTAACGCATTTGCTGATTGCAGAGCATGCAAAGTTGCGAAGACTCTAAATATTTAGAAGTTTCAGCTCAGATCTTACTGAATCCTTTCCTTATAGATATGATTAAAACCCCACTCAACTACTATCAACCATACTAATCCTCAATTTTATCCGCAAATACCATGCAATATGTAGAATGTAATCTGTATATGTATGAGTAGAACCGTTGTTTTAATGTGTGCAATATTATGCGATAACTTTTCGCAGCAGGAGAGAAAATGTGTCTTCTTTCTTGCCCATCTACTTATTACAAGCTGTAACTACCAGTAGAAGTACTAAGGCACGATACGGATGCTATCTACTTTTGAATCTCTTTCCATTAAAATTACTATTACTGCATCGGGGGCGTAAATTCGTTCCACGGTGGGCTCGTCTTGCCAATACCATGACCGCTTAGAATCCGAGTTGATTTTACTTAGATTTGGGGTCTTAACTACAAGAATGAATCTAACAAACCAAGCTCAACTTATTTATCATTATTACGAACAACCTTTTGACAGCTATTATCATTTCGGACTTCGGACAAGTTTTATAGCTCACGACTTTTTTTGTTTAAAGTAAAACAAGACTTTCATTTAAAGCCAAAGCCAGCATAAATTCAATTTTGTTGTTTTGTATATAGCTTTTTAGTAGCTCGTTATATTTATGATAAAGAAAGCTATCGCATGAGGCGTTTATTGTCCACCTGATTTTTTAACTTGTTGAATATGTTTATCAAATCAATAAGCTGCACGACGAAAGTTAAGGGTTTGCTTAATCCAGCTTCCTAATAATGTAATAGGGACTAATTTTTCAAGTGCACTTAAAACGGATCGAATCGAATGTGGGTGTAGTTCAATGCAATTACAATTGATTAATAGGTTCTTCTTAGGTTAAAAATTTCACTAATCTGTCGATAAAAGGTATCATCTTTATAAGACGATGCAGTATTCACGGTATGAAATTTAAGGTATGCTTAACTGCTATGATACAAATATTTCACTGTAGATTCTCAAGCAAGGATGCAATAAATCAAATTAGAAATGATGATTATGGGCATCGTTTTATTACGGTAATGGCAATATCTTCTCCTATTTGTAATTTAAAAGGTGCAAAGTGCAGGTGTAGTAAAACCCATAAATCCTTATATAAAATCCGTATATTTGTGAACTCGAAGAAGAACCTCAGAGAGAACATGATGCAATTTTTAAGAATTCCAAAATGAAACCTGAAAATTAATTTCTTGTAAGTTAATAGAAATTACTCCAATGCATATATGGGATCAATGGTTTCTATATTTAACCCCCCGTTTCTTTCTACGCGAAGCTTACAGAAGTATGGATGACTGATCGTTGCGCAAACAAATGAATATAATTTTTATCTGCAAGAGATGAGAATATGATAGAAAGGCCAAAGGAGTGCCACATCCCTATATGTATACATAAAACTTATGTGAGCGTAGTACGGTTCCAATAATTCCGTGGCTTAACGATCCTCGTTAAGCCAAAGTGGAACATGATAACCTTGCTTGTCCAATTTTGAATGTCACGCGTGGACATGGAACAAAGCCCTGGTTAACCATGCAATTAGTTTTACAAAGTCTCTCTACCTAACATAGAAGGACTACCCGACCCAACCATAAAAAGTCGGAAGCCCACATTAATTAGCTGTTGAATGAAATTGCTAAATCAGAAAAGCAGCTCTTTGCAGCGAGAGCGAGATGAATGAAAAAAGATTGAAAAGTTAGCGATAGATGACCAAAGTTCATGACCATGTTTGTAGATATGTAGAGCTGCAAAACTAAAAATTACAATACACTAGATACGACCGTTTTAAGGGCGGGTGGACAACGAAGAGATGGGGGTTATTGTGTTGCATATAACTTCATGCTTAATTTTATGGATAGTGTAAGTAAAGGTGAACCTGCCTAAGAGTGTTACCTCCTGGAACTAAATTGTACAAAGCTTAGTTAGATTAAAGCACACCATCATATCCAAAATGATGGACGTTAGAACATTGATGTCTATGACGTTGATGGATATGAGCAAATCGCGAGTCGCGTCTGTAAAACTTTTCTAAGGCTTCCATTTTTAGATAACTTTACCTCAAAAGTGACAGGGAATAATAGGTAGACTTGAAAGGAATGGGGTTTGGGTTTGGCTTGAAAGGAATATAAAAAACTCAATGGAAGATTGAATTAATTGATTAAATTTTTCTGGACATGCTAATAAATCTTGAGCACCCAGGGGCTCAGTTCAGAATAATCTGAACTATTGTATTAGAACGTACGCATTTAAATAATTTACTGATAACCAAGTTCTTTATTTGCATTATAGTTAGCGTTGATCTGTTATAGGTAGGCGTGTTTCTGAGTTAAGGAGGCGGTGAATGGGATGGGGTGTGCAATATGGAATTATTGAGCTAGCTAGACAGGTAGGTGCGAATTTTTTTTGCTCATGTTATTGCATTTTGAATAGGCAATAATCCTAGAGAAGTAAATATACATGCATTATATTCATATATATAAAATCTAGTTGAATTTGGATAATGGATATCTGCCGAAATGAAGGTCTGAATGACCCCGATGCATTCCAAAAACTTGTAGTACGATTTGGACATGTATCAGGTAGTTTTAAGGGGGTTGTTGCGGGGCGCAATTTTGGTCGATAAGCCAAGTGAGCTAGACGGTCTAGGCTAGACCCTAGTAAAGGGGCTCTTATGGGTTCATGAACTTATAGACATATATTATTATATCCAATCAGAAGTAAATCAAGAGTAGAACCGAATGGACGCAACGATAGAGCTCCAGGAGTACTACAAGAGCGTTTAAAAGTGATTACTGCGAAGGGCAAATTGAAGCAAACTGTAGGGTACATAGATGGGTTTTTCTGGACTTTATGGAAGTATACTGTTCCCGTGAGAGTGGAATGAAGCTAACGTTAAGGCTCCATTAATTTTAAAAGCTTGATTATTTCATAATATGGGCTTATCCGCTTATTTAAGACTGTAAATATAATATAATATTATTATTTTAGGTTATGCCGTTTGGTTCCACAACATTTTCAGAGACGATGAACAACCTATTGGGCCATTTTATTTAAGGATGATTTCAATTAAAATGTTTAAAAGGTATCGAGTGGAACGAGTCACGAGTTATTTATATTGACTCAGCACAAAACAGTACTTTACAGTGTCAAAGGCTAGGCATTACATTTTCTTACGATCACGATTTTCGGTGCAAACTCATTTTATGATTTACGAGCGGAAAGGTGAGTGAATTGACTGAAAATTAAAGGTTTAGAGGATTGACCAAGATTGGTCAGATAAACGTACTATAGGAGGATTTTGCAATACAATTTATTAACTTATGGGAAAACAATTCACTAGATTAAATTACTTTCATGGAACATTAATTCCTTTAAATATAGTAAATCCACTACGTGTAGTAGCAGAGTAAAACAAAAACCAAAAACGGATTGAAGAAATACCGTACTGGCTTTAATTACTTTTATGGTGATTGCATTTTAAGTACAATACTCCTACTTCCTAAATTAAAGTTAATCTTAGAATAGTGACTATTCAAGGGACTTCTATCGCTATGAAGCTGTGATCAACCGGTACAAAGAAAGATACATTTTGCAATAAAACAAATTCCACTTAAGAAGTAGGCACTCCTGAAGTAAATCTTCTCACAAGTCTAATACACAGGGTTAGGGATTCATTACTTTCATGCAGATCGTATTTTTTAAGTAAGGTGTGGTACGCCTTCTTCATAAATTATAATTTTAATAAACTAAACTTTTAAATCCGCATCGGTTTTAATTAATTTTAAGTGACGCTTGATTTTTTTCTGTACGCCTAGTACCTAAATTAGAATTCGTTTTTAGGTTTAACATCCCCAATCACAACATTTATCAGATAACTAAAATAAGACAGCAATAGGTAATACTGTGAAGTGGAGCTACAAGGAAAATCCTACCTATTGCAGATTTGGATATAGATTTTAATTGCCTGTATCTTAGCAAATTATTTATTAAGTAGTAATTAGGAAGACACCTACTTCCTAATTTTAGAATTCACCTCAACATTTTAGAGGTTCCACTACAATTTCCACTGCATTTTAGTCCAATAAACTATCACTAAAATTAAATGTTGCAGAGTAAACGAAACTTATCCGACACAAGAATTGAAATTACTTTCATATAAACTTGCATAAAAACTACAACTTGTTGGTTGCCTTGGCCCTCGTACGTCCTTAATTAAATTTAAACGATAATTTATGCAATTGCATATGTGGTTCTCTTCTTATAATTAACCACAGAAGATCCGGTTTTACAATGAACAAAAGATTAACTAAATAAACCCATTTAACTCAATGACCTTTCTATGCACCTTTTATGAATGACTTCCGAGCATTAGCAACGTTTAAACAAGCTGTACCCAATATAATCTAGTTTCTGTTCAATGATATGCAATTCGTCCGTTAAAAATAATGCTTAAAAAATTTGTCAATTTTTCCAACTTATTCTAAACCTTACCTGTGTTTTGGATTTTGACATGAGTGACTGATCCATGCCTTCGGACCGATAGGGTAAAGTCTCCTGGGGATGACCTGGAAGGTCTGGCTAAGAAACTGCCCTCCATCCCCCTCTCGTGCAGCAGACGCTCTGCCTCCACTCCCGTGATATTTGGGTGAAACCATCTAAACATTTACAGAGATAAGTTACAAATTAGTGTTAATTCTGTTTGATTGGCTTTCTAACCTCATCTCCTCTCAGGTCATTAAGGATTTGAAGAAACATGAACTGATAGCAATATAAGCGTTACATTAATAGGTTATTTTGTATGGCTGATATTTCTGTTTTAAAATAGCAAGCACCTTTTAGCCGTGCCATCAAAACGCGGAGACACAGATCTGGACCTTTCACGGGTAAGTACAGTTAATCTTGGCCGTGTCATCATGAAAAAGAACGGAACCGGTTGGAAGGAACTAATACTATTACTATTCCTCTTTATCAACTGGCATGCATGGAATGATTAGCAGGTACTGAGTGGTGGTTCTAACTTATTTTAGCCCGTATAAATTATAAGCTTCTTCAGATAAGGGTGTACTTTATTTTTTAGAATAAAAGGGAAAAAATGTCTGTAAAAACACTATTCTAAATTGATATTATAATAAGAGTTTACTATAATTTGTATTACTGTCAACTGCTCAGCCTTCTTACGGTGGTTCTAGTTAAATATACATTTCATGAGTCAATAGGAAAGTTCAAAATTGAATGCTAATTCTCAATTAAAGTATTCGTACTATACTTGTGGTTATAAATATTAACATTTCTCATCAAATCACGATTATATAGCTTGTAGCCTACAAATACATAACTTCTGCCCGGTTACCATTTATTCCTTAACCCAAAAAGGCAACCACAGAACAATTACCAAGAAACTGCCAAACCAATACTACTTGGAACTGTCAATTGTCATGAATGATTAAGGTGGGACTCACTATGCATGTAAATAAATGTTCCATCGTAGTAATTACTTAATGAGAATAAATAATCAGCCTTTTTTGGAACTAATTTAATATTTTAAATAGGAAGTTGTATGTTGTACATTGAATTGAAGACATTATAAATAATTTGTAGTTTGGTTTGAATGGGGTTCTTTTAATTTATTTTATAAAAATGTAATTAACAAAAAGTAAAAACAAACCTCCTGCAAGTCATTTCCCGATTTGCAATTCCTCCAGCAGCCTTTCTTGACCTATTGACAGTCGTCGGATAAGATGTTATCCTTAATCTTATCTTAATCTATTGCAATGGCGCAACTTCGTAACAAGTTTAACGTCCTCCAACTCCAAATCGTAGTCGCAAGAGCCTAGTAAACATTACATGTAAATCCAGCGACACAATGCAATGGACGATGACTAATTTCAGTTACACTATTTACAATTTCTGAGAGGTGTCTAATATTATTATTAACGACGACAACAATAATGGACAAGTCTCTAAAAATATATGGATGAGGGATGACGTGACGACTGGTTTTTTAATACTTTTTATTGTTTCGCATTCATACAGGATGAGAAACCGTATTTAAAATGTTAACGTTCTTGGCCTATTAGTATCGTCATTTAGTTTCCATAAACTTAACAACTTTACATCATGGACATCGCTAATTTTAACAGTTTCACTATCAGGATTCTTCATGAGCGGGTGTGGTGGGAGTAATGCAGTTGGTGCAATTGCAGTTGTAGTTACAGTTGCAGTTGCAGGGTGTGGGTGAGGCATGAAGGCTGCGGTTGGCTGGGATTTGATTAATGGATTATTTTAAAATAATCATATTTTATCCGTTGATTTCAGAACACTGATGTATTATCATTTATTTCACGTATTTGCATAAAAGTTAGAATGCTTTCTTTCAATCTTTTAAACAACCTTCAACCTCGTTATTTAATTAGCAAAAATTAGACACCCAAAAGCCATAACTTTCGAGCACTAATCTATCTATCTTTCTAAACCACACAGAACAAGTTAGGCTCGAGGATGGCCCTTTTATAAACTTTTCATTGGCATTTTGGTGTTTAGCTCATCAGTTGTAACTCCTAAAAACGCTTGTCTACTCAACGTATTTTATGCAGTCTTTCCTTCGATTGCTGACATGACACCGGATTAAATTACATGTAAAAAAATAATGCAAAAAGGACGACAGAGCACAGGAAATTAAAACTGCAACAAATACTTTAGTAATTTATTTCCCACTACTGCAAACAATAGCAGTGGTATATATTTACTTAGTAGTAAACTTTACTACACGATTGTCACTCCTAACTAACTGTTTGACAGATGTGTTGACTTATATTCTTTCACCTTTTTAGTACTTAAGTTTCAGATTTTTTACACACTCACACATCCGCAGATTGTGTACTTTACTTTAAGCTAAGCAGGAGTTAGTTATCTAAAGTATGTCCTCCCTCGTATAATATTCCGTGATTTTATATTCATTGCAATTAGCCCTCATTTAATTTATTATGCTATGATGGTACTCATACTGCTACTGTTAACTGCTTCAACTTATACATAATTTCCTTCAGAGCTAAACAGAATGAGGGGAAGTAATCAGAATCAAATGGATAATGTAATGTAATGTAAAGTTCTATTTAATCTCTATGCACGTATGTATAGCTAAAGGTAGATCAGTCGGCTAAAATTTAGAGATATGATAGGAAAGAGAAGGGCTGTAGTAATTGTAGTAGTTGTAGCTGTAGCAGTATAATAAAATTGTACAGTAGAGAAAGGGTTATTTTGTATAGAATTGTATGATAGTTGGTAGCTTAGCATGGCTAGTGCAGTAGTGCTATGTTACATAGAAGTTTAGTTCACAACGAGATGATATTGATCTGAGACTTTTTTACTTAGCCTTTTGCCTTATGGTTTCGCATTGCATTGGCTTCTATACTTCTTTCTATTCCATGTAGTAGCTGCAGGGAAATCATACAATCCGCATGTAGTTTATGGTTAGTTTTTGGTTATTCTGTACGTATAATAACTTAGCATTTGCTTGCGATGAAGTTATAGGTATTCTGTGGAGTAGATATGTACTAAACTAGAGGCTTTACCCTAAATGTATGATGTTGCCAAACGTGGGTTTCGTATGGGGTATAAATATTAATGGTCCTTTAAGCAGTATCAGTTTAGGAAGCTAGTTTATACCCATTTTGTAGATTTAGTGAAAAACTCAATCTAACGAGCATTGAAAAGCTGTGTAGTAATTTAGGAAATTATTTTATTTATGATCCCATAGGATATTGTAAAATAATTATCTTATCTGAAAGGGTTACCCGAAGCGAAGCTCGTCTATTTTCTGCATGCAATTATTGTATAAAACTGACAATTTAATTGTTTAATTTTTACAACGAGACGTGTACTACAGGATTGGATGGTTATTGAACTTGTTTCATGGTTTAAATTGTCTTTACTCCGTTATGGGAATTAGTTGTCAAAAATCTAAAGCCGTGCATAGTACACACTTAAGAAGTATAAGCTTGTTGTCTGTGGATTTAATTGTTTCATAAAAATGCAGTTAAGCTTAAGCAAAGGGATCATTTAAACAAGACGTCTTTGTAGTTTGTTGGTGCAACTTCTGTTAAATGTTATGATGTATATCCTGATTGTACACTGTAGTTTACATTTAAATCAATGCAGTGGAAGTAACTGTTTAATATTACAATAGAAATCCCATAAACTTTTAAAACGCTGAAACTGATTTATTTTATTGAATTTGCCGTTAATGTGCTTTGATCTCTGACATCTAGATCTCAATTGTCCAGCTGAATTGCTGAATTCTGATTTCATGCAAGATTTGAAGATTTCATCTAGTTAAAATAAAATAGCATACATCGCGCATCGTAAGAAATCAGACGTCCTATTTGCTAAAGGCGTATAATAATCATGCAAAAACCCCATAGGACAGCCCACAGCGGATCCTTAAAAGAATAATCGATGATCTAGAGTTCAAAGGTTTTCTATTTTAATTTATGTCATCAGGAAGGATAGAACAAGATCTGCCTCGCCAAAATGTAGAATGTATTAAACATTAAATCAGAAAAAATGTCGTTGAATTAATCTTTATTTAGTTGTAAATGCATTATTCAACGAAATATCCATTCGACTTCTGCTTACAATTGATTTTGACCTACATAACAGAAAAGGTTTGACACTCTCTTAATCAACCTCCTGAGTCTATAGGTCTAGAAAGCATTGGCCTTTAACCTCTACATCGGTTAAAAAGTCTGTTGAAAGGTGTGCAAAAAATAGTGTTGAGAATGCCATTAACCAAATTTCTAACAGGCATAGGGGCTCTTATAGCCAGGGATTGGTCTACAATACCCGTGATATTTCCTCTGGAAACGTTTTGTAAAATTTTATCTACTTGATTTAAAACATGTTCTTGGCTTGGAGTTGGCCTGATAAAGATGCTCCCGATACTCCCTCCTGCAGCAGGGGCTGAGGTAACTGTTTCTTGAGGAACCAGGATGGGTACGGATGTTTGGGCGACTTGAACCGGTGGCATGGTGGTTGCTGTCATAGGGGGTGTGGTTACTACTGGACTAGGTTCCTGAGCCACGATTGGGGACATTTGAGGCTGTGAGACCTGAATCGGAGGTTGCTGGGGCTGGGGGAGCTGGGTGGGGGCCTGTTGCACATAATTAGGTTGTTGAGGTTGTTGAATGTAGACGGGTTGTGGTATTACGGCTGCAGGTTGTTGGGGTTGAACCTGCTGTACATCACTTTGTAAAGCGGATGGGGCTGTAGCTGCCTGAACGTGCCATGGATGAGGCGTCCGCGGTGGTTTTGTTCGTCTTGTTCGTGGTGGTTTGGTCTGTTTGGTTATTTCGTTTGAAGGTTCTGTTCGAGCGACTTCGGTTGGGGATGGGGTTACATAAACGTAAATTACTTCTGGGGTACGAGGAGGAGCTGGTTGTGTTACTGATGGGGGGTAATATCCCGTTTGTTGGGGTGGAAGCGGGTTTTGCTGGTACTGTCCCTGTTGTTGGGGTGGAAGCGGGTTTTGCTGGTACTGTCCCTGTTGCTGGGGTGGAAGCGGGTTCTGTTGGTACTGTCCCTGTTGTTGGGGTGGAAGCGGGTTTTGTTGGTACTGTCCCTGTTGCTGGGGTGGAAGGGGGTTCTGTTGGTACTGTCCCTGCTGTTGGGATGGAAGCGGGTTTTGCTGGTACTGTCCCTGTTGCTGGGGTGGAAGCGGGTTTTGCTGGTACTGCCCCTGTTGCTGGGGTGGAAGGGGGTTCTGTTGGTACTGTCCCTGTTGTTGGGGTGGAAGGGGGTTTTGCTGGTACTGTGGGTAGGTTTTGAACGGGGGCTGAGTTGGAACTTCTGGTGCTTCTGGAGAAGTTATGTTGTTTTTTGCTGCTTCCATTCCAGCTAGTACCAAGTACTACAAGTAAATTTTCAGAGTTATTTTTATACTAATATATAAATGTATATTTTTGAATTATAATACCTGCCCAAAGAGGGATTTGACTTCACGCTGTAATTCTCCATCTTCAGGAGAGATGAGATGATGTACAATAAGTTCTTGAAGGGTGTCTGAATCCTCTGACAATTTATCTGCCTGCAATTAATTATACAAGTTGAAAGAGTCTACGGTTAGCAAATTTAAATTATAAAACGTAATTACCGTACCGTAGTACAAATATTAGCCACGGTCACTATGACCAAGAAAGCGGTCCGCCAGTTCATTTTTCGTGTGATTACAATATCTAACTGAATGATTTTGGGTATAAAACCAGTTCAATGACCAACCTAGTTATTGTTTGTCTATAAATGTAAAATTCTTCTACTAATACAGATATTAATTAGATGTAAATAAGCTGGATGCAATGGAATACAGATAATGATAATGAATAAAACAATTGACGACAGTACAGTGATGTATAATTCATTTAATACCTAAAACTGAATATAATTGGGAGAATATTGATAATGACGAAATTATCATGATCCAATAATTATGCTGCAATGCAAAATACAGATGCATGACACATGTACTCACATATCCGTACCCATTTCTACTCCCTATGCTAAAATTAATAATTAACTAGAACACTCGCCGTTCCACCTATCAACCGGATTGCATAAGAGTAGGTTTAGAAATCCTGTTACAAAAACTCCAACCGTTTGTAATGAAGCGATTCTAAGCGACTCGTCAACGACCCCAGAAATGTTACGGTTGTTCAAACTTGACACAAGACGTTGGACTTGATTACTTAAACCCTGTTTTTGAGCTGAGATGGTATTCTTTTCTGTAGATGGATGAGCCGGAACTAAGTAATACTCTGTAGTTGCAGTAGGGTCCACCATTAATCGCTGTGGTCCTGATATTAAACGATTTATAAAGGCATTCAAAGGGGATGAAGCAGTTGTTGGTGCGGGTACCAGTCCTAAGACGTTTGTTGCCTGATTCTGGTTCGGAGTTAGTGTGTTTTGCAAACCGTTATTGTCAGCAATGCCGGACTGAGGTATGGGTGATTCATTAGGCTTTTCATATGTATACTCCCCCCAAGGGTAATCGTTGTCATCTAACTTCCGGGTTCGGTTATCTTTTACGGCGTTGACAAAAAACTGAAAGTTTCAAAGTTCGGAAAATACTCACAAATGGTACAAATGGTCCTGGAAAAAGCTTCTATGCATCAATGTTTGTTAAACATTTCTAAATGAGTTATCCAACTACCTTTGCAACAAGTGTCTTTGCCTGAATTTCTAATTTTGAATCCATTGGAGATGAGATATTAGCGAGTACTTCTTGCATATACTTCATTTCTTGTTCTTGCTCCCACTTTGCAAATCCTACATCTGGAGAAGGGGTTGTTGGGTAAGGATAACTTTCCGTGGGATGAACTTTAAATCCCTTGAAAAATATGTGTTCAGTTGTGCTCTTAAGTAGACTGGAATTCGACCAAATCCTCGGAACGCTTTGGGTCGGGGCGTAAAATAACTTCCAAAAAGTGTCACGAACTTGTACTGTACTTAGCACCTGAAAAATAGGTTTACGATGTTCATATTTTATACTGATCAGAATTCCAAATGGCCAGAATTTTTCTTTCTGAAATTAAATCCATTGTAATAGCGTGGTAGAAATAAATGTCTAAC
>JAQFZX010001944.1:0-23547 GCA_034682405.1 Hydroisotoma schaefferi | reverse complement strand
AAGGGTTAAAAAGTGGGTAACCCACAAAGTTAAAGTAACCCAATTTTTAACCCGTTCGTCTGAATACAGGCCCTGGTTGTGCTCTACCGGATTTAATTTTACGTATTTATTGTTTTAATGGGGTTTCAAAAACAGCCGAATGAACCATTTACGTACATTAATGTGGACAGCTTTCGTAAACATTATATTTATGCGTTATTGTTATGTTTCAGAAGGGAAACGGAAGCTGCTCGTCATAAACGTGACGTTGATATTGCTCAGGCAAAGATGAACGCAAAAGTTGACATTCATAAAGCAACTGAAAAGACGGAGCAAGTTAGACTCGAAAATGAATGGTGGTTTTGGTAGATTCTCTACTTATTTAGATTCACTATACTTTCCTTCAAGATATTATTGTTCCGTCTTTCCTAAAAATCTTAACATTATCCATTTACTACACTAATTTGGTTTTCATATGATATATTCAACTAATAAATCCTGCAGATGAAACCTGTTGAGTGCTGTTTCCTTCATGTAAAAGTGTATTAGCCTCTGTGTATCATTATCATATTCATATTGATGAATAACACATAAACTTCATCCCTCCTGCTGCAAGTGTATCCTGCAGTACAAACGAATGACCTCATCCAAGCAATAATTACATCTGAATTACTCTCCCTCAGCATATAAAACAAACATTATTATGACTTTACCTTATCTTAATTCATAAACATCAAAATTCACAGCATCTAAGCTAAATTAAAGGCTACAATTATTCAGCATCCAAAGCCGTTGATCTTTCGGTGTCCTTGATGTGCCTGTGCTTGTGGATGATGAAAGCTAATTATATTTAGTAAAGTTATGGGGACTTGAAGCTGGGGATGATGAACTTGTTAATGATAAGCACTTGACAGAGGTTATTAGTAGTTTGAAAATGATAAGTCAGGTATTTATTGTCCAGTAAAAACTGTAATGACAAAGGAATATGTAATGGGACTTTTTGGTTCTGAAAATGAGATGTATCTCCGATGAAACATGAGAAAGGAGTGTTGTTGCTAGAAAGTTAGGAACTGAGCCTTGAACTCGGAGTTTTGTAATGTATAAAAAGATAAGTTCTGCAGATGAGTCTAATAATAATACACAGGTTGAAGTCATGAAGGTTATCTTAAACTTAGTCATGAAAACTAAATGAAGAATTACAATATATTATAGGTTACGTTCTGAACAGTCTGCGTTATTAATTCAGTCAGTAGGGACGGACCTCCTGGTCATAAATGCTGTATATGTATTTAATTAAATCGAATCTTATCTTATTATCCCTCCATAAAAAGGATTACGATTGCGAATAAAAAAAACAGTCCGCATTTGTTGCAGATAAATATGATAGCAGAGAAAGGAAGTGTGGGTCAAAGGTTAAACTTTCAGCTAAGCAGTAAAAAGGAACAGCTCCTCATACATTATAGGACTAAGCAATAAATTGTAAAAGGGAATTAACTCATTTCTGTTGCTCATCTACGCGTTTTACCAAACAAAAAGCTGAGTAAAACTGCAGAGAATGATTCTGAGGGTAAAAGAATAGTAAACTAATTATTTTTAAAAAAATTTTAAATAGCTTTGAAATATTATTATGAAATAAAATGTTACTTTACTAAACGTGCAATTGTTTTTGCAAATAGGGACATTTTTCTGCTGAAGTATATGTAGAAGTATTATGACTTTTGCCTAATCCTCACCTATATGCCTCCCTCGTTAATTAAACCGCGCGCTATCCATATCAAATAGAAATGTCGCTCCCATAGTGTTAAACTATCTTCAAAAGGTAATTTTTTCATGCATAAGCCGCGGCTCAGCTCAGCTCAGGGGCTGTCGAATCCCCTAATAATAACCACTTGTCATTTGTAATTTGTAACGCAAAGACATTTGCACTTTTGGTATTATAACCCTGAATAAGTCTGTAAGCGAAGTTTGTGGACTGATGAATTGTGATGGTAGCTCATGTAGTTTTGTATTTCTGCTGTAGAAGATTCATAAAAAAGTGAAGTCAAGATCCTGGTTAATTTATAAAGTAGATTAGATTAGATCCGCGTGATTAACTTGCTAAACTCAAACTACCAACAACCAAGTTTAGAAGAATACCAAAACTATATAGTTTTAAATTAAATTACCTACTACTTACTACTACAAACAGACCTATTGATTAAAACAGCAGCACTGAAGTCATTAAATGGACGAATCAATCACTCAAAACTTGAAATGGTCAATTGGAATTGGGATTTGTCTTTGTGTACTTGTCATAGTAAGACTTCCCTTTACTCTTTCTGTTCTATTCTATCCTAATGCATTTCATCTTGTGCATAATCAAATAATCATTTACATTATTATCAATTTGTATTCGAGGTTTATTCCGGGTATTATTTAATTCTGCTGACTGGGATAATCGCTGCCTTGGTTGGATTTAATTTCCTATTAAAAGGAGCAGCTAGCAAGTATGAAACGCAGGCGAAACAGCAATCAATAAATAACTATAAATCGGTTGCTTTAAAATCTAACAACAACTTTAAGGAACGTTCGGAAGAATTGGTAAGGTATAAACTTAAGTTTTATTTCGAATCTTTAGTTTTTTTAAATATCTAAATCTTGAGATCTATCTAAACTTGTCCCTAAAACTTGGATAAATGTTGTACTCATTTCTTAAATATAAATTAGACAAACCTGTATGCCCTGCAGCAAGATAAAGCGAAAGAAGTTTGGATTGAAAAGTCAAAATTAAAAAGGGAAGCAGTGAAGGCCAGAATTCAAAGTCAATCCAAAATACAAACCCTTGAACATTCTCATCAATTCCAATTAACTCAACAGATGGAGGCCAAAAAGAACGCTGACTTAAGGGAGAAACTGACCCAAGCGCTGGATGACCAAAGGTCACGGAATGACCAAGAATTAGAGCGTGCGAATTTAGAGATTTTATCCGAACTACGGGACGTTGAGGAAAGGGAAAGGGCTAAAATACAAAATAAGCAACAGACTATTAAAATAGCGCAAATTAAAAAGGATAATATGATAAAAGCTGCCCTTGAAAAAATAAATACTGTTAGAATATTTTAATCAAATAAAAACAACTTCTCTAGGCTGAATTTGCCTATTAAAAAACTTTTTTTCAAGAGCCTATGCAGCACAGGGTCGTTTATTATTTTTAACCATTTTTCAAATCGTTCAACTAGACGAATCACAGATTTTATCAAGAGGTTACTTTTTTAACCTCTCAAAAATAAATTACCACAGGGGTCAGTTTTTCACAACCACCGCAGAAATCAGCCTTAATAAATGCTTACATTTTAGCTACCAATTATTTCCCTATCCTTCCCGTCTTTTTAATCTTTTAGTTCAAAGTATTCTTCATATTTATCACTAATCACACAGTTGGTTTTTATCATTCTATGAAGTCATTCTGAAATAATAACCTCTGTCTGACTCATGAAATACTCACATTTTGTAAGCAATCTGATTTTTCGGATACACGTTGTTGACTCTACGTATTTGTTAGACAGACAGAACCATTAAGAAATTAAGATTAAGACTGCATAGAAATGTCCAATAAACGTTATGAGATTTGATGTGTAAAAGACCTGTGGGTTACTTATTGTATGAATATGATAACGTTTACAGAGCAGCTATCTAGTAGCTTATGGTGCAGCAGATACAAGATAAGGTTCGGCACATCCACTTTATGAATAATACTGTAAACTCATGGATTGCTCCTGTTTTGTATAACCTAAACCCCTATCATATGCCGCGGCTTGTAGATTGAAAAAATATATTTTGAATTGAAGCATGTTTAACATGGGAAGCATAGGATGCGGCTTAATTAACGAGGATGAAATGTAAAGCAGTTTTCATTGATCCTGTCAACAACTTTCTTCGTTAAATAATTAGAGATCTTCCAAAACCCAAATTCACAACACTCCATCCAACTCACTCGTTGATTTGTTAGTCCTTCTAACTATATCCTGCTAAATGAATGTACTTCACATCGTGAAAAATGATGGCTTTTCATGAGCAAAGCACATCACTCCAAAAAGTGGAATAATAGCTATGTTGAAAAGATGTTATAATTCATGGTAAAGTGGACTGGTTAGCTAATACAACCTCCAGATTATGGGATTATATTTATTTACGGAGATTACAACTAAACGTTCGGCTTACAGTTTCATAATTATATTTATAAACGCTTTTGTATTAAAGGTGTTACTTTGTGGAACGTTTCAATCCGAGGTTTTAGAAATAATGGTAAGTTCCCTAAATTGTCTAGCCGACCCTGCCTAAGTCCCTCTTTTTTAGTACTTTTTACCTAAAAATAAACATTTTATGCATATTTTCTACTTTCGTCTGTGGTTAGAAACTGAAAAGACTATAGTTTCAAGATTTTTTAACTCCAATATTTTACCCCCACATGAATATCAATTCTTAGACTGACTCATGAAATTCAATAGATCTCTTTTTCAAAAGACGGACACACCGACGCTGTGGTTAACTATGCCTTATAGACAGACTAAAAATATGGTTTTAAAGCATGTTTAACATAAGAGAGATTAGATACCCTATTAATAATGTAATGCATAGGGTGCGGCTTGATTAGCACGGGCGGCTTATGGTCAGGGAATTGTTTATAGATCCCTTTTAAGGACATTTTACCAATAAATGAATAGGAACTACTTGATATTTTGTTTTAAAGATTGAAATCTATTTACTAATCGTGGGATCTTTCCTCCTATGCTTGGGATTTCTGTGGTCATGGACAAGTATAAAAACAACGCAGGCAAAAGCGGAAGTAGATAAAGTAATCGCTACTCAAGAAGCAAAAGTACAAGACAATATAGCGCAGATCGGTCTGGAAACAAAGAGACTAGAGGTGGCAGGTCTGGACCGGAAAGGGGACCGAGACTCTGAAATAAATGACAAAAACCTTCACTTTAAGACTACAACTGTGGATAAAACTCTGGAGAATGGATTAGAACGGGAAAGGATAGTCCAGCAGGCCAAGTCCTCCAGAACTGAGCTTAAATGTATGACAAAACTAAGCAGAATGGAGCTGGATTATGATTATAGAAATCGCAAAGAAGCCAACAATGTAAAGATGTTTGGACAACAGTTGACCCTCCAGGAAAGGAGTTTGGAGTCGAGTAATTTATTAAAAGAGGCAGAACTGAAGCTGCAACTAAAAGGGATTAAGCTAGAGTCCAAAACAAGGATGTGGGAGGCAGATAAGCACTTGGATAAGGTTAAAGTTGTACAGGAGCACGAGGATGGTCGACTTGAAAGAAGTCTTGCAACGGGACTCCAGATGAACAGAGAAAGACTGCAGGTGAAGGGATTCCTTGGAGAAAGGCAGATTGAGGCTAATCGTGAACTCAAATCCATGAAATATGAATACCAAACGTTTAGGGATGCACAACAGACAGCACGAGCTCCGATTGAAGCGGAACATAATCCGCTAAATAATTTACTGAATGTGGGGCTGGCCATTATAGGGACAGGGCGGTGTCCCGGAATTGGATCTGCTGGGAAATTACTTGCTCCAGCCGCTCAAAATGTAATGGCAGGAGGGGGGTCGTCATCTTTGAGAGGTTCGTCTTCGTCACTTGGTCATGGCACGGGATTTGAGCAACGGTTGTCACTTAGAGACAGTTCGTCTTCAGGATCATCTCTTGGACAGGGCGCTTCGTTGGGGTCGTCACTAGGTGGGGGTTTGGCAGCAGGGTCATCACTACGAAGGGGCTTGACTACAGGGTCATCACTTGGACCGGGCGCTTCTTTGTGGTCGTCATCAGAAGCGGGGTCACCTACAGGGTCATCACTACGAGGGGACTTGAATAAACGGTCATCGCTTGGAAAGGGCTTGTCCGGTTTAAAATTGGACCGAGATTATCTTTAGAGTGGTAGGAACGGTGGGTACTTGCGGGAGGTCAATGTAGAACAAATAGGAGGAACAATTATAAAAAAGCAAAAATTAATCCCTGTAATTTATAACCGTTTGGATAATTTGAATAAAGAAAAGAGACATAGATGGTTTACAGATAATGTTTCCTGGAATTCATAACGTGATAACTGATAACATTTCACTATCCTTTCGTTGGTTGAATTAATCACTCAAAAACACTTAATTTATTTTATTGATTTTAATTATCAATCAAAATGTATTTGTTCAAAAAATCAAGTATTGCGTTTATTGCCGATAGTAATAATGTGTCATTGTGACTTAATCCGTAACTCTTCAGTTTCCTCACCCGACTTGATCCTAGCCATTTCTCTCTCATGCTCCAATTTAGCCCTTTCCAACTTCCCATCCTCTTCAATAGACTTTGAAGTTACTCGACAGTTGGCCTTAAAAATTAATATGAAACCAATAGGAATATAATTAATCAGACGCTACTTAGAGCAGCTTAAAACAAATACTTGTTCAATGACGGTCCGGGAACGGTCCAAGCTTTTAAGATATTCATATTCCTCTTTGGAGATTTGTACATGAGTGCTTGCATATATGGAATAAATCTTGACACTAAATGACATGAGAAGGTAGAGGGAAACAAGGCCGAGGACAGAGTATAACACTTTCATTGAAAACAATTGGTAGACCTAAATAAATAAAAAAAACAGAGCAAATAAGCATACAAAATGTTAAATTCAACTGCGCAGCTTTAATGTAAATTGAGATTACTCACAATGTAAAAACAGACGGAAGCTGCACAGAGAACGACCAAGACGTAGACCCACATTATTGAAAACTCAAAAGGGGGACGAGGGGGTGTGGCTCTACTTTTAGGGCCAGAATGACCCACAACAGGTTTCTGTACTGCCTTGGAAGAAGGAACAATGTGCGATGGAAGTCTACTTTTAATCTCCTTCAGATCCGGTGGTGGTCGACCCCTTTTGAGGTCAGATGAGTTTGTGACCTTGACCTTTGCGATTCTGGTGTCATTGTTTCCCGGAAATAACGAGGAGAACAAAGTGTCTTTCTTTTGTCGTACGTAGTCCATCATCTTGAGCTGAAATGGATTGTCAACGGTGTGGTTTATGTATAATGATAAAATGGGACTAAACTAAAACTAAACCCTTTACTACCCTTACGAATCACGATGTATTAATTACACGTTGACTTCATGCATAGAAATGGAAGGGCGAATAAAAGTCATGAGATTTGGTGTAAAGTACCTGTTCCATTTGTTAATGTGAATTATGATGGCGTTTTTGGAGTGTCTATATGCTATATGGTGCAGATACAAGATAAGATTCGGGTTTAGATCCACTTTATCATCATGAACCTGATTATGAATAATACTGTAAACTCATGAAACCCTGTTTTATATGGATAAAGGATAACTGAAAGTTAAGTGAGTGAGTTGTAGTAGTAAAGGCTTTAGTTGGGTTACTAAATAAAAGTCACAAGTTTTTGCAAATCAAGTTGAATCATTCATTTCATTACACAATCATCCAGTCAGTGCTACTCCTACTCCCTTCATCATCAACATCCACCAAATAAGTCTATAACAATAAAGGTTTATTCTTGGGTTGCTAAGATTACACTACTAACTTCTCTGATTAGATATTTTGGTAGCCAAATTCTTCTTGAGATTTACAACTTTAATTAACCTAAGGTTTATGCAGGTCAAGGTTCAGGGCAAGGTGTGGATGAGGATTATAGCCTACAAACACTATGTATTCTTGTATTATATAAGTTGAAATATTTCTGATGAAACGTTGGAATAGCAAGGAAAGGCATGGAAGATGGGGATAATAATATTACAAATTATTAACGAGGCCTTATTAAAATGTCTAATTGTGGGGTACTGGATTTTGACCTATTTTAGACTTATCTAACAAAGGTCGTGGTAGGTTGTCCTTCTGTGTGTCCGTAAGCAGGATAACTCAAGTACGGACTTATTATGCTAGGGTTGGAGTAAGGCTGAGGCTGAGGCCGCGCGGAAGCCTGCAGAGCGCCTGGGGAGCCTGCAAAAGGCTCCACAGGCTCTACATGGAAGAGCCTACCCAAGGCTCCACTGACTCTACCGGTAGAGCCTGTGGAGCCTTGTTCTCTATTAAATAGAAAGAAAGGCGGAGGCAGGCTGGATACATTCTGGACTAACTAAACTGAGGAGGTTTTTAACATAAATTTGCACTACTATTTCAGAAATTCGGACACCATTTTTCAACAACCTTGTTTTGGGAATAAACATATAGCTTGGAGAGACTAGAACCCCGGACTATTTGTGTACTCTGAACATGACTTCCAACTCCAACTCTGAACACAATTCTCTCAACGCTATTAAACTAGGGGCTGCTGTATAGCAAAACAACAATAATAGTAACATTAATAAAGTCCCTGGGGGTTTAAATCTAATAACTTGTTATAATTAACCAGCGTGTAGAAAGAGCCACCAAGGATACACTGATGGGGATCTGCAAAGCTAACCAAGAACTTCAACAAAAAGAAGCAAAGGTTTATAATGAAATGTTCGATAGACGAAACCAGGCAAACTACGAGTGGCAAGTACGCTGTCAATTTAATAATACTTTCCATCCGAAACCATAGTTCTTCTGGGTCACTAAACAGGTCATATTTTAATATTTAGCAATTGGATAACCAAGGTAGAGTGGCCAGAGAACAGGTTATTTTAAAAACCCATGCGGAATTGAAAGGGATTGAGGATACTGCTCAAGAAGTTTACAAGAGACAAGAAATAGAACAAGAATGTTGCAGACTAGAACGAAATAAGAGAAAGGATGAAAGTGAAGCTGAAACACGAGCGAAACAGGATGAAATAATTGTAAAAAATAGTGCAAAAATGTCAGAAATCCAAACAAGGAAGGTGAGGGGGAGGTTGGCCGACCTAAAGTCGGTGAAAAGTTTTGAAAAAGAAGGTAAAAAAGTGATGGATAGATCCAGTAAGGAAGGGATGGCTGAAAGAGATCAGATTCAATTTGAAGGTTGGACGGAACTTGAACAGATTAAAGCCCATTTGGCACAAAAGTTGGAACAAGAAAGGATGAAACAGGAAGAGGCTCAAAAGTCTGGATTCTGGAATTTTTTCTCCAAGAAGGGTCCAGGTCCAGATCCAGGTCCTAATTTTAAAAGAGATTGTGACGATGAGTACGATTGAAAATAAAAATAAATGTTAATATATGGATTTGTACATAGAAAAACGACACTGCTTTAGTTAGTAGGGGAGTTAACCTTTTTTTAGACGTCCTGGTCGGCTTTTTAGACGACCCTGGAGCCGTCAAGAAAGGCGACCTGGTACTGGCTAAAACCCGGCCGGCCAGGTCGCCCTTTATCCCGTCCTGGTCGTGCTTTTTGACGACCAGCCATTTTTACCCAAAATTAGCCTCTAGAGCCGCCTTTTTAGACGACCAGGTCCTGTTTTTAGACGACTACAAGTGGGTTTTCAGCTTTTTAACACATTTATCGGAATTGCTGCAGTTAGTAAACCACATATTCGAATTCCTCTCATTAGCCTCCATAACATATGCAAATTTCAGACAAATCGCTTCTGGCGAATCATTCATAAACGCGTCGCAAAGTTTGTGGTCGCGTAAAAGGACTGCCTGGTCGACTTTTTACACGACTACGATTTACTTTTTTACTTTTGGCACATTTTGCACTACTTTATCATACTTTTATGAATGTATTCCAACTTTAGACATTACATTCTACGCAATTTGCAACTTTCATCATAATCGTGTCGTGGGATCTCTTGTAATACCCTTTTGAAGTTTGTAGTCACCAGGGTCGTCTAATAACCCGACCAGGACGTCTAAAAACAGGTAGTACTCCCCTCCTACTGTTAGTATATTCTATTCAATATCCCCTTTTATAATATCCGTTTTATTCATTATCTGTCAACCATTAGGTAGGATATCCCTCTGAAAGTAACAGCTAAGAAAGTACAACCCATCCAAAACAATCGTAAACTTTACAAGATAACCATAACAAGATTGTACCATAAGCTAAAGCCATTTCTGGCCCCGTAACAATAAGCTATAAGCTCAGATAGAGTAATTTAGACTCACAACGCTTGCAGCGTTTTTCAAAATACATTAGTCGGATCGGATCCCCTTTGTTATCTATTTATTTCATGCAATGAATGATTCCACACGAAACTTAACAAGTCCCTTTTTAGTTTTTAACCTACACACACCCATCCATGATGCATTTTCGGAAGTTGGTAGAAAGGAACACTATTAGATAGATATAATAATGAATATTATTACAGATAACACCCACCCAAATGAAGACTTTTGAATAGAAATAAAAATGAGTAGATTACAAATGTGGAATTTTATGTTAGAGAGTTGGATTTAAGGCTTATTAGAACGACAGGTACTTACAACTTTCATTGAAGGAGAGGATGAGGGAGGCCTATAGGTAAAAGCTACACTTTCCACTCACTTTCCTTCCATCCCACCAAATTATAGTTAAACATTTATCCACATTTTATTTATAACTGCTCAAAAACAACATTATCCATCTCATCCTCGTTCATAAAATTGGAATCAGGGTTAGTATTTTGAATAGGAAGTCAGACAATATGGGATTTATATTTAGAACATCTAGTTACAAAATGCTCATGCTCATTTTAATCCTTTATTGCTAGTCCTACTTTATTATGACAATAACATTGGAAATATCTAAAACTGCATGGACCTTTTCAGCCACACCATTTTCAGGTATTTAAATTCCCATTTCCTACAGACATAACCTTCCTTACTTATACTGTAGGACAAAATAAAGTTCAGTGACTTTAAAGTTATCTTTCCATGGCCTGAAATTCTACAAACTAAATTAAAAAACTGCTGCAAAAATAAAATAAAACAACTCAGAGACATTGAAAAATTCAGAGAGTTAACCTCCGGTTTATTTTGCCTCACCGCAATCTCCCTTCCACTTCCTTGCAGGAATCCTTAACTCATCTTACTTTTATTTTAGTATCGCGTAATTAATTAATTAATTGATTAGCGTAACAAGTTAATCAGTGCCGTCCATTCATGAATCTAGGCTTCTTCCATACAACAGTCTCTAGCTTTTTAAATTGATATAATATTTCTACAAGCATGCAGGTTGGTTAGGTATAACATCATCACGTTTGTAACTATTAATAGGATTAATTAATTAACACAGGGTATCCAGCTATAATAAACATAATCTTTATAAACTCCATCCTCAGGATAACTAACAGCTATTTCTACCTTTATAATTTTATTCATAATATATTTATCTATATAGAATTAGCTAAAGAACAGCGTAAAATCTCTCGGAATCAACGATAATTTCACAACATTAAGTTGCATACATTGTTTGGCCTCTTTTGCAAGACAGACAGTAAAAAAAATCCCCACCGTTTGCAGCAATAACTTACAACCCTTGTTACTTACTGAGTAAAGTTAAATAAATCTAGCCTTCTTCATCTTGGTCTGGAATTTAGGATAAATCCATTAGTTTAAATCACTTATAATTTAACAATGTAATTGCATATGACATTGACATAGAGATGTAGAGTTAGATTAATGAATAATCACAATTCCACCCAAGCTAGTCCAATAAACTCATAGAGGATTAGACATTAATAACCTGTATTACTTTTGGTAATTTTGTTTAATTAAAGAAATGGATTTCGTGGATTAGATCCACCACCGGAGGATGCAGTGGGTGTGGCAAAAAAGGGATTAAATGCTGGCTTGTTGAATTGATTATTTGTGGCAAACTGCTGTTGTTGTTGATTGTTGGCGAAGAAATGGTTGCCGATTGTTGAGGAATTAGGACTAAATAATCCGTTGGATGCGGGGACAGGGGAGATTTGGGAGGATGGAATCTGATGGCTGTAATTTGATGGCTGTTGTTGTTGGGGATGTTGATGACTAGGAGGGCCAAATAGCCCTTGACCGTGACCGTTATGCTGTTGATGAGGGTGCATTAGGTTATTCGGAGGGTTGCTGGATGGCTGCCAGGATGCTGCAAATAACAAACGTCAAAGTTTAAACAAAAATAAGGCTTATTTCTCAAATATCATTAATTAAATTGGTTTCCAAGAACAGCATTTCACGTTTTGTAGTAAAAAATTAGTTAAAAAACTTACAGTTTGTTAAAAAAAATTCATTATTACAAAAAAAAACTCTCCAAAATGTTTTCAAATAAAAAAGTTTAAAAAAGAAAATAGATGAAAGTTTTCAAATAAAAGTTTAGAAAGTTGTACCCATAAATTGAACATTTTTCAGAGCGGATCGTCATAAAAAGTAATGTGTCATTTGTTGGAAAAGTGTGAATCATTTAATTACTATTATAGTAGTAGTAGTAGTAGTAGTAGTAGTAGTAGTAGTAGTAGTAGCAGGTTTCTAAGATATAAGTACGTCATCATAAAGATATACTCAACAGGAGGAGGGTAGTAAATAAAATAGGAAATGATCACTAAATAAATCTTACAAGAGTTGAAGAAAGGATTATGAGGATTAGTCCCTTTTGACGATCCATTAACAGCCCATCCATTATTAATTGTTCCGTTCACGGGTGGAGAGCTTCCAACTACAAATTTTAAACCGTTAGGAAGTTCAACATCAAATTATAAGATAAAAAGTATACAGCAAGAAAAGAAGCAAAGTTCAGTAATAATAATCCAGATCCTCAACTTCTCAAAAACTATCCTGAAGTGTATGCAAATTTTCCTCCATCAATGCCCAGTTATTGTTTAGACTGTCTTTGTCCAAAAAACGTAGCCAAGATGTGAGGTAATGTCATGTCTAGGATAAATAATCTAATCTCTACTCAATCATCGTCAAGCATGTAGCAAATACTATATTAGTTTTCATCAGTTCCACAAGTGGATGGATGGATAATGAATAAAGAATTAAGATAAATGTATATTTTTCTGCGCACTTTCAACCATCAGAGGATGTCCTTGCTAATGTTTTAGTGTCAAAATCATCATCATCATTACTCCTATCTTTTTGAAACTAACAAACAGACATACAACATATATTCCCCATCATCCTTAGATATAACCTACTTTCATCCCCATCCACTCTCACTAACTCGTTGCAAAATTCAGAGTAAGTTTGCTAATCTTTCCTTCCACCGTATCCATAATCTACACAGGATAAGGATACTACTGCTCTACACGGCTTGACTACTTGGTAATAATTGATAATCCGTTCTATGCACCAGCCCCGGTTGTATTTATTTATGAAGGAAAGTTAGTGAGAGTTGAGCTACGGCCTAATGATTGTTTTAAATGGTTAGGAGGAAGTTGTGTAACAGAATATGGGATAATTATAGTAAGTAGAAACCTTGAGAGAATGGATTTTGCTGGTTTGGTGAACCAGAGAACCATCCACCACCGGATGAGGATAAGTTGGTTGGCATCGAGACTGAATTTGGCAATCCATTAGCCACCAATTGACCATTCCCTGAAATCAATGATGATAATCCCCCAGTTCCTACTCCATTTCCTCCTGTCGTTTCTCCAGCTACAAATCAATAGGATTTGGTTCATTAGAAAACAAACATTAAGTTAAAGAGGGATTGTATGGTCAAAATTATTTGTGAATGAAGTTAGTATTAGGAAGACTATGCGGAGCATGTCATGTTTTATCACGTCTTCTTTTTACAACTACTTAAGAAAGGATAAGATACTTTTGGTTTTTTAGGATGGGGTTTAGGTCAACCATGATAAGGCTATTCCTCTACTACTACAAATTATTTGGCTTAAAGATTATACAATTATTAAGTTACAAAGAAAGGTCAGAATTGTTAGCATATCAATTGCAACGATTGACGTCCTCCTTGTTGCAAATTTTTGTATTTGTGCTGTGGGCAAATTTAGGGATGTGCTTGACACTTTGGTAGTAAATGATACATTTTTATGATACTAATTGCGGTGGAACTGACGGATTTCTGGTATTTCTTCCTGTCCTGGATATCAATAAAATATCTACAATATAATATATTTAAATGCTACAGCAAAAACAGCAACCGTTACCCTCAAAACCTCACACTTTTGCCAAAGATCGTTTGCTCATTCATCAAAGAATCATATTGTAAATTAAAAGTGTACAAAACCCCTAAAACGTCTCTCTCTCTCTCTCTCCAAGTTCTAAAAACGGTTTTTATAAAAACGGTAAAGGTATGATTCCTTACATGTTGGAGTAGTTTTAAACATATCATCCAAATCCTTCAACGCAGCATATCGATCCTCATCCCCTCCATTCTGAGACTTATTACTCCCGGATGAACTCCCATTAGGAACCTGACCTCCACCTCCAGTCGAACTTCCACCACCATTATTAAATGGAACAAGGGGTTTCTGGATGGAATTAAAATTGGCAAAACCTCCACCACCACTGCCAATCCCATTAGAACTTTCTCCTCCATTAGATCCCACTTTACTTGACGATTGTGGGATAGTAAAAGGATCCCCTTCATTCATACTACTACTACCAGTACCATTAGTATTAGGAATCCCTCCATTACTAAAACCATCCCCAGTAGACTGTTGGAAAGCTTCATCAAAATTGGCAAAATTAGAATCAAATCCAGAACCATTATCTCCCCCTCCCCAAGGATCCTTCAGTCCCGTTCCCGTACTACTACCATTATTCTGCATCATCATATTAGATCCTCCATTAGTATTTAGTATCTTCTCATCAAAGCTGGACAAATTATTAATAAAATTAATTGGATTAGCAGCAGCGGAGGAAGGTTGATTATGATTTGATAAAGAGGTCCCTCCACCACCACCATTAGAGAGGTTGAGGGAGGATATCAAAGAGGTTAATGGTTTTATATCAGGCAGCGTCACAGAGTTGGATAACCGTCCATGTGGTCTTAAATTGTTGAGTACAGGACTGGGATTAGTTTGCATTGGATGTTGGATTTGCTGGAGGGAGAGTGATGAGCCGGAAGAGGCGGATGAAAGTGATGGAGATTTCTGGATAAGTGAACCACACCCCCCGACACTGCTCAATGTTGAGGACGAACTATTTGATGACAGAGCCCTCCCAGTTTCCGCTTGGATTTCAGTCAATTCGGATTTGGAAAGTTTGGACGGGTCGACGTAGTACCGTTTCTGTTCGTATTTTGCAGCCATATGCTGTTTCAAAAGGTCCTTCCGGTCTTGATCTTGGTCTGCACTCGAACCTTTGGATTTTGAAGTGTATAACTGGCTGTCACTTGCTGTTTGAGTTGCTAACCACACTTTTCTGCAATACTGAAATCAACATAGAAACTCAACGTTTGAATTGTAGTTAATATGAGAGTTTTAGCTTGAAACTGACTACACAATCCTTCTCCTTGTTACTTATAAATAAGCAGGGAAGTTTAGTTTAGCTAAAGCGTCACGGACGGAGGATAATTTGACAGCAAGTCTGGTCAAAGGTCGACTAATAATTTTAAATGATAAGATAAGTTAAGGAGTTCTTTGAATTCTTCAATGAGTGTCACCGACCGACCCAATCTGCGTTCTTGGTATTAACCTTATCTTTATATCCTTTCCTATGGTTAAGTGACTGGGCAAGAAGATGTTATAAAAGTCATAAATAAATGGCTAATTGTCTCTTCATAATATTATAATAATAATAATTATATAACCATAACTAAATAGGTCAATCCTCATACTACATCTATCGTTCGTAGAACAAATTCCTCTGCAAAATAATGACCAGGATTTATAGCATTCTCACTCACATCTTAGGAAATTACTTTGAAGTCTTAACAAGTGGATTAGATTTACAAGTAAACCAACTGAAATATATACATGCTAAATAGCTGCTATCTGCTGAACCTTGTGATGCAATATGAACATGAAATCCGTCAGAAACATTACTCCAGATTTGTTTATTTTACATTAACTTTCTGGGGAATAGGTAGGTCAAAAGGTTGGCTAAACCCACCAAGATCATCCTTCCATTTACAATGAAATCCCTCACCCGTATTACGTTACTTACGACCTAATCCACCAGTATGAATAGCTAGTAAGATAAATAATAAATCCTAAAAGTCATACAATCTCCAACTCTGTCCTTCTCCGTCCAGAACAGACTAATAAATTCACTTATTGAATCATAATACCTTCTTTTTAAAACTGAATTGCACATCCTGCATCTTTGTAACTTTACTACGAACGAACTACGTAGAGAAGAAGAAATGGTAGGAGTTAGCAAAAATAATAACCAGACTCTTCTACTTGAACCATCACTACTTACTTACTTTTTTACTCCTAATAATATTTGCCATTACTCAGCCAACTTGGTGTATTAACCTCAAGTTGTATTAATGTCCAACTCGTGTACGGCCTTAACTTTTACTATCTATATATCCCAAATCCCAATTTATACAACTCAGTCCACCAAATCTTTTCTTCCAAGTTGAGTAAATATTTGTTCTGAATCTGAAGAGAGGAAAGATCTGTATTATTAACAAGTCTGTAAACTTCAACTACGACGATCCTAACCAGCCACTTTCTTGAAAGGTTTGCAAAAAAATATGATCAACCGTAGCCAATACTCAGCACAGTTTAGGTCAACAAAATACATTAATGCTAGATTACTCCAACCCCCATCAGACTTTAGTATGGGATTTATTTAATTATGTTTACTCATTTTACAATTCCATTTCGTTCTGATGAGAGTATTTGTAATGAAACATCCCATTTCAAAAGTGGTTTTAAAAATGTAAAACATAATTAAAATAAAATACTAATTCCCAAAATGTGTAAACATTTTTCAAAGACCATTTGATGTAAGGGATGAAAGTAAATAGGTATAGTTCTCATTTATTGCTCCATTGACCACTAAATACTAACTTGGACAGTTCCTCCTCCAATTATAAATGTGAATAAAGCGATAGACAATAAAGTTGGATGTTGGAACCCTAAAAAGCACACAGGTAGTAGTAGTTGACATAACCTCTAGAATATAGTAACCCTTTTTTGGTAACATTAAGGAACAACAAACCTGACAGAAGGTTAGACTATATACTTTATACGATTTTAACTTTGCTTCCTTATCTTAATGTTAATGTTTTTGACTGAGGAGGATCCTCTTTACCAACGTTTTGTCCATCTCTCTAGCTCTTTTTTACTATTTACTAAAGTCTGAAGTTGTATGTAGTATTATTAAGGGAATTGGAAGTTCTGCTGCTGGTGGATGGATGGGTGAATGAACCAATAAATGAAATGATACTGTTTTATTAACAACCATACTTCACTCTTATCCATTCTATAACTTGTGCTGACAAAGGAAAAACACATCCCTGCCCTGCCTGGCTCAACTCTTATCATAATGTCCTTTTTTTTAACCTCAAAACTACAAATTTTTACTAATTTAAGAACTGTGCTTCATTCCAAAGGTTATAGGAAATTAATTACACCAAATCCAGGGGGACCTTAAGCCCGTTTAAAGGTGGATAAAAATCAGGGGGAATATATGCATTTATAAAGGGTTCTTAGATGTTTGTGGTTATAATAAAAAACGTAATCAAAGTAGCCGAATATGTCCCAAACTATACTAGCCGTGTTATCATTTAAGACGTTCCAGATTTAACCTTATCCCTTTTTAGCCTTTTTCCAAAGTCAACTATAACGAGTGGAAAACACGAACTAGACCGTTAGCAGCTTTTTATTTGGCCAAAAAGTACAAATAAGGATTTAATGTTTGGTACAAACTAAACCATTATACTTTACTACTTCCACTATTATTATTACCAACTACTACTACTAGTACTACTACATCTACTACTATTACTACTACTACTACTACTGCTACTACGTCTACTACTACTACTACTACTACTACTGCTACTACGTCTACTACTACTACTACTACTACTACTACTACTATTTCTACTACTACTACTACTACTACTACTACTACTACTACTATGTTCATCATCCCTGTCCTGTTTTTTTTGCAAGTGAAACACACCTATTTATTACACAAAGGGAGTCCCTGAAAAGTATAGGAAGGAAGGGTCATTACGCAAACTACAAGGAGTAAATTTAAACAGCTACTATACTTACACAAATGTGCTTAAAACAGCTAGAACAAAACCTTGTTGAAAACATTGGACAGAGAACATGTTTAAAGTAACGTAGTATCGGAATTAATATCCCCGATACAATCTTAAAACCAAAATTGTTGGAAAGAAGTTCTAAAAATAAAAATAAAACCTTACTCCCTCGGGGATTTAATTTCAGAAATACAGTAACTTAAAACATATTGTGATATATAAATACCAAATAAGTGAATTTATTCTGCAAATATTCCTATCCACTTCACGATAGATGTAATATTCCCATTTCAATCTATCACTTATGAAGAAATAGGGAGCATAGCATTTAAGGTACAAATGAAGGAATCTAAATGAAATATGTTAATTTTGACAATATGAGTATCACATTACTAGCACTAATTATTTATTAATTATTATACAAAAGAAGCCAACCAAGTAAGACCTTTTCCAAATACTACAATAGCCAGTTAATGTTATATAAAAATACTACAGAATTGACTTAAGACTGGAGGAGATAAGGAGAAGAATATAGAGTATACTAAATCCAATTTAAACTTGTCAACCACCAACACTTTCTGCTACAAAAAAAGGCTTTATTAAAAATTCCTAAAGGATTGGGATGGATGGAATGGAGGAGTTTAATAAAAAAAACCACATCATTTGATTTGATAAAAGTAGAAAAAGAAAGGGATAATAATAATGATATTATTGTCATATGATTCATGATGATGTTATACAGAAATAGAACCACCACTCGACTTTCCCTTGTCTAATTTGTATGCTTATTATTTCCATTATATAATACGCATCAAATTATTTACTATCAAAATAATAATAATAATAATAATACTAGGTCGTTTTATAATAATCCACAATGGGGAAACCCCCTCTGTCCGATTATTCCACTCTTTTCTACATCCGTAAATTAAGTTGCATTTCCTCACACGACCAAAAAAAGTTATTACTCTTCTAACTATCAACTATTATTATCTACTTTATTGTGACTATCATAATGCCAATGGCACTACCCTTCCATAGCTTTGCTTATACTGTATGCAAATGAGCGTGTCTGCTAGACCGGCCTTTATCATTATCAATACTCAACAATTTGATGCAGTTTAATGGAATTATTAAAATCCAAACTGGAAATTGGAATAGTCAGCATCGGTGCTAGTATTTTATTACAACCATTCATACATCCAGAGATGAATTTCCACTCAGAACCTTTACACTCAAATGTCCTTAACAATAAAACTCAAAAAGCCAGCAGAAGAGTAAAGTTCCCTTTACAAAACTGAAGTGTAGACAGACGTCCCTCAGTCAGAAAGAACCTCTGGAAACATGATGGGGAAAGTGCTTGGATATTTAACAAAAAGAATATAAAAAACTTACATCATTTCCCCGAGATTTCAGCACTTGGATTTCCTCGGAAGTGAAACTAGCCATGGATATGGATTTGACTCGATGTGGCGGTGTCAGGCCCCGTCTATATAAATTAATGGAAAAATAAAACATATATAAATTACATCCATCCATACTTTCTCTACATGGACTTCATTTTTACACTTTTTTTCCCAACGTCTGTCTACCTCTCTTCTAGCTACTACTCTATGAACTTTCCCCACATTATTGTATAGTTAGGTAGTTCCATGAAAAAGTTAAGTCGATAAAGAAGAATGGGGAGGAAGGATTGGGAAATCCAGTCATAAAATACAAACCCAAAATTACCCAGCTTGCTGAATACCTTTTTTAGATGAAAAAGAACTACCGACCGACCGGGTTTAATTTCATCGGATTACTTTCTCACAAAAGGGGAATAAAACCTTTTAGGGAAATAATTCCCCATGGAATAATAGTAGAAATGTCCCAAGAGTGAAGAGAGCTTTACAATACATACAACTTTATAATCTTGTACTTATGGGGAAAGTATTCATCTCATTTCATCACTTTTTTTGTACTTCAAAAGTCTTTTGAAACTTCGCCTAGAGCTTTAACCCTTTTTTTTTTGTTCTTTTCCTGAGAAAAAACTCTCTGCATTTCTTCCTGAATTCATATATCCTTAATACAACTTTCTTCCTCGTAATAAAATACCACATAAGCTAACCAACATTTAGAAAAAACGGGATAAATAGAATAATATAATTATCAAAATAAATAGACAGACTATAGTGGAATTCAGACTTTAATTGACTATTTCTTAAATAACTCCCCGTACCAGTAATTCCCCACTAAGGACATTATAGAGAAAAATGAATAAAAAGAGGAGGGTAATTCTGATAAATGGCTGGCTGTGGCTATACCATCCACTTTTTCCCCTCTATTTCTTTACACAATCACATTTTATTTGTTTTAAAGATATGGCCATGTCCTTTTTTATATACCACCGTTTTGCTTGATTATTTATTATTTTTAGAGTGGAGGAAAGTTAAAGAAGGGAGGAAGGATGGTTGAAATCCCAAATCCCCATAAAGATCTTTAACCCCGTCACGTAATCAATTAACCTTTTGACCTTGTCCCTTTAGTATTAAATTAAATCCTACACTACTCAATACACGCATATCAACTGATGATGATATGAATGATACGGAATCCCATATTATACTTTTCAACTCAAAAATAAGAGATTGGACCAGTTGTTGTATAATGAGTTGTATAACCCAAAAAGTGGCATCATCCATCCTCATGTCTAACAACATTTATTGATTATTCCATGACATATCAGAGATTAATCCCTTCTCTATTTTATTATAATTATCCCTCATATTTCATATACTTTTACTACACATTACAACATTAGTGGATAAGAATACTAATTGGGAGACTTACTGGATTAATAATAATTTGGCCACGTTCTGACGTAAAGAGATTATTTTAGTTGGATGGATAAAATAAAACAGAAAAAACAGATGTATTTATTTAACTAACTAGTCAACCGTTCCTTTAAATATTTTAATTAACTTTAATACAACAATCCCAATATTCCCAATCATTTAATGCCAAATATAATTTATTCTACGAATTAATAAACTAATAAAATGGGATATTAAAATAAATAAAATTGTTACCAAGAATTCTGATTTCAGAAGAACTTACGCTTTTATAAAAATCTTGAAAGAGGTTGAGATAAATCACTGATTGTGATTCACAAACTTTATTCAATCACTAATTCCAATACAAACCGTAAAATAGTATTGTAACTTTTCCTTTTTATACAAATTTTAAAAATGAATGGATGATTTCTCTCCATTATTGTAAAAATTAATTTCAATTGTTTATGATTCATGAATTATGATTAGCTTATTAAAATCAATAACCATTATGTACGGTTTGTATTTATAATAGGGTCAGCCTTTATAATAAATCTGAATAAATGTCAATCATAATTCCCAAAAAAAAACCTAAATAACCCAATAATTAAAACCGGTTAACTCTACTAGCTAAGGCCACTAATTAATTACTAACGGTTAAAGAATGGATTATGCAAGTCAAGCACCTACGTCATAACTTTTGTTATGATTATGACTCAAAACTACAAATCCTCCTGACTCATCTCGTCCCAAAAAATGTAAAACATTGAGGTATATTTCCTAATTAAGAATACTTGAGAATTAGGATGTCCTAACTTTATCCTTATTAGGCCATATATAGGTTCTAGCAACCACCCACATACATGACCCTATTAAGGTCAAAATGACCCTCTAGAAGTGTACAACCAGAGGGATAAGGTCCTCTCATTAAAATTACCAAGCTAAAGCCCCATTTGTAGTCAATGCCCAATAAAGCCGGCCTTTTTCATACCGACACATATAATAAACTTATAAAAAGTAGTAAAAATGTGTATATTTAACTTACAATAGTCCGGAACAAGTCATACATACGAAAGATCCTATAGTAATATTGACATAAGTAGGTCCACGTTGGTTGCAGTCAAAACAATGTCGATTGCATGGAACTGTACATAATTCCCTCAAAAGTTTCAAATTATTATCCTCTTGTAACTGCTTCCCTTTGGGATTTACGACGACCCCAACTCCACCCCCACCACCCCCACCACCACCAGATTTACTCAGCTTCTTCATCTCTCTTCAACCAGGATTAATTAAAGCACAATTAAGTATATCTTTGCTAATTATTAGCTACTTTCAGTGTCCAGCATAAATAATCCACTTGATAAGGAAGGAGGGAGAGTCAGTATTCAAGGATATAGAGTTTCCACTTATTTTTCCCACAATATAAGTTGGGATATGTGTGTGTGTATCTGGCTTATCTGGCCCTGATATCTTTTACATTAGTCACTCACTTACAACAGACTGATACACTTTATTTTATTAAGAATCCACAGGTACGTTGGTTACGTCACTCTCATTAATCGTAATTGTAATTGTAATTGTAATCCAATCGTCATAACAGGTACTCACTTTCCGTTATTCAAAGAGAGGCATCCTTTTTTTAAAATTAATATTTCAAATATGCTCAACAACTTTCGAAAGTGTTGTGGATAGAAATCCGGGGTTTTTTGGGGTAACAGAGCTGCCAAAAAAAATAAAAACGTACTTTTTATTTTTTCGGATATTAATTAACAATGTAAGATCTTGATCTCTTTTTATTTCAGCTTTACCTAACTTATTGAGATGTTTGTTGTCTCCAAGTTAACGTATTTCAGCTCCTTCCTGAAAACAATCCATATACTAAGTTAACTTTTACTTGGTATAAAAAGGCTACTTTTTATCTATTAATTCTGCAACTCTATGATTTTTTATGCATTTTAACAACCATTAGCTTACAAAGTGTAGCTCTGTCTACTGACTTGGGTTTTCTGACTAAAATGTTAAAATGAGGCACCACCAAGGTACATAATGCTGGTTATTTATAGTTTACTATCATCAAATAGGCTTTAATGTAGGGTTATTTTATTTAATAGTATTTTTCAGTATTAATATTATTGAGAATATGAATATGTTGTGTGTAGTAAATGTGTTGTGTGTTGTGATATGGGGTTGTCAAGGCCCACCTGTACAACCAACTCTAAATAAAAGTAATAAAGTAGACAGCCACACTTCCACAGAACAAGAGTAACTTATACTGGACAAAGTTGTGAGACCACAGCAGCTGTACAACAATAAACTCAGCAAAGCCAAAACCTATGGACATTTAATATTATTATCCTTAACCACGCATGGCTTCTTCTTCCTTCCAAGTTCCAACATATACACTTCCAGCTAACTACTTATCATATCATATTCATCCACACAAACTTTGTTCATTTTAAGGTAGGGAAACATCTAAGGAATGCATTTCCCAACTACCCTATATCCTCCAATACTGTCCGGGCATACTATTCCGGTTTTTACAGTTTTTTAAAGAGTCAAATTTAACATGGGGCTTATCGGGTTGTTACTATTTGAAAAGGGATACTATTTAAGGGAGGAAGCTATTCGAAGATATGCTATGTTTTCAGTTGATTTTAAAAAATGCTCGGAGGATAATGACACTTTGCTTTCCTTCGTGCTTTCTCCTTG